>PVJO010003625.1:0-120728 GCA_004026905.1 Hystrix cristata | reverse complement strand
CAGATCTGGCTCCTCACTTTTCGTGCATTGACAGTGGACAAACATAATTAACTATTTTTCCTCATTAGAGATGCATTTTTTATCTTTTTTTTTTTTTTTTGGTCTGCCTCCTTATAAGCAGAGGTCTCTAGCAGTTTTTTGAATACTTGCCTAGTTTTCCTATGTTTGGTTGTATGATCCCTTAATCTCCAGTCTCTCGCAGGTAGTGGGTTATCAATAACTGTTTGTCAAATTAAGAATTATGTAAATGAATAATGTTCATTATTGAGTGAACAAATCTGTGATTTACCTGCCAGTATCTCTTTTTCCTTTTCTTTCCATGATCCTGGCTTGAGCATGAGCATGCTGGTCATCCCGAATTACTAGATTTTTTTTTTTTTAGCCAATTTACTTTTCCATCACATCCTGCCCCAGCTACATGTCACATTCCATCACATCCTGCCCCAGCTACATGTCACATTCTCACATTGGCTACATGTCACATTCTCACATGGGTGGTGTTTGGGACAGCTTCCGGACGACACATGCCCTCCAAAGAGACCCTAATAATACACACTCCTAAGCATATACATCTCTTTTTCCTCTTCCAATATGGATGAAAGATACTCTTCCTACTGAGAATGAATGTTCCAACTTCCAATTCTGATCAATTCCAGAAGAAAATGTTCTGTTTTTGATCAGAAAAGAATGTCCCTTCTTTGATTCTGTGCTGTGTGTCCACTATCAGTAAACCCACCAAATGTGAGTAAACATAAGTTCAGGTTTATTCCTTACCCATAGCAGCTTACTGTTATTACATTCCTCAAAAAACTTACAAGGTCTAATAGACATGCTTGTAAAATCATCACACTTTATAACTATATACGTACTTCGTAAACTTTTATAACCTTTCAAAGACATATTCTCTTTGGAAATAGCTCAATTACAACACTATGGGGAAGTTTTTTGCAAGTTAGCAATCCCTACCTGGGCAGATGAGGTAGAACTAGCCTTGTATGAAGCAATTCGAATCAAAGGATACAATAAAAGAGAAAAAAGAAAGACTGCCATTAAAATGCCAAAAACTCAGGGAAGCTATTAAGCAGATTTCCCAGATGATACATGACATGAATGTCACTAGTCCAAGCAGCCAAGGGAAACTCTATTCTCATCTACATCCTGCTGTGGCAGATTACAAAAGTCATCTCCAGGGCTTTCTGTCCTAGTATTCACGGCTCTTTAATATGGGGTTGGACTACTTCTCCTTCCAATGGGTAGAGTCTGTTTCTTCACGCCTTGAGTCTAGGTTTCTCCATGTTTTCTTTGACTAACCTGATAGAAGGACATATGATACAGCAGATAACTGGAGGTGCGCACTGTAGCGTGCTCTCTCTTGATGATGCTGGAACTATGAACCGGGTGAAAATATTCCAAGTATTCTGCCAGACGATGAATGAAATGTAGCAAGTCATCCCTGTGCCCCAGGCCAGGAGCTTGGCATCAGCCTGACATGTACACCAGGTCATGATACAACATCCAGCCACATCCTGACCAGCCAGTTCATCACAGACGCAGGAGTGAAACCAACACAGATTTTCTGGGCTGGCCCGGCCCAGAAGAACCTGCCAGTCATGGGCTGACTCACAATCTAAATAAAAAGCCAGCATCTGAAGCCTCTAAGTTACCAGCAAAAGTCAACTGATATAAGTGATAGAGGTCAACAATCCCAACTAGCCCCAGAGTTGAAGTTAAATACTTGACGAAAAGACATTTATGCAGCCTCACGTCCTTATAAAGTTAACAACACTTGCTGAATGTTTATTGTAGTCTAGCAAAGCTAGAATAAAATCATACAGATAGACAAGTTATAAGCATTCTGTTTACATTAACAGAGTATGAGATATCAACTGGGTTTTTTTGAATTTAGGTTTCCAATATATTCTAAAACAACTTCAAAATCTTTACAGAGGTCTTCCGTTCCTTTGTTATGAGAATTCCAAAGTATTTAAATTTTCTTTTTTTTTTTTTTAATTTTCTTGAATCTACTGTGAGTAGTATTGTTTTCATTTCTTTCTCTGTGAGTTCATTATGGATGTACAGGAACACACTGTTAATTTTTGTATGTTGATTTTGTATCCTGCTACATTGTTGAATATGGTTATTAGTTCTAGGAATCTTTCAGTGGAACTTTTTGGGTCTTCCATATAAGGGAACATGCCTTTTGTGAATAAGGGCAGTTTGTCTTCTTCTTTTCCTATGGGTATCCCTTTAATTTCCTTTTGGTACCTGATTGTTTTTGCTAAAGTTCTGAGATTTTATTAAACGGGAGCAGTGAGAATAAAAGCCGGGGTTTGGGATTTAGCTCAGGGGTAGAGCGCTTGCCTAGCAAGCACAAAGCCCCGAGTTTGATTCCCAGCACCCCTCCACCCCAAAGGAGCGTGGATATCATTTTCTTGTTCCTGATTTTAGAAGGAAAGGTTTCAGCTTTTCTCCACTTAATGTGATACTGACAGTAGGTTTGTCATAAATGGCTCTTAGCAGATTGAGGTCAGTTCCTTACACACCTATTTTCTCCTTTTTTTATCATGAAAGGAGGCTGGACTTTGTCAAAAGCTTTTTCTGTGTCTACTGAGATGATCACATGCTATGCGTCCTTGTGTCTGTTTATGTGATGGGTTACATTTATTGATTTGCATATGTTGAACCATCCTTGCATCCTTGGGATGAGGCCCATTTGATCACAATGTGTGACCTTTTCAGTGATTTGTTGCATTCTGCTTTCCACCATCTTCCTAAGGAATTTTGCCTCTATGTTCATTAAAGAGAATTGGCTGGTGTGCATTTTTGAATTGAATTTTTGTCTGGTTTTAGAAATAAAATAATGCTAGTTTCCAGGGATGAGTTTGGCAGTAGTTCTTCTCTTTTAATTTTATTAAAGAGTCTGAGGCGTATTGATGTTAAGTATTCCCTAAACTTCTTATAGAATTCAGTGATGAAACCATCAGACCCTGGAATTTTTTAGTTCATAAGTTTTTTATTATTATTTCAATTTCATTGATTGTTATTGTATTATTCAGTGTTTCATATCACTTTATTCACTTATGGTAATTCACTGGCATCTAGAAATCTATCCATTTCTTCTGAACTGTCCAATTTGTCGGGGTACCTGTTTTCTAAGTAGCGACTAATAATCTTCTGGATTTACACAGTGCCCATTTTGATGTTATCGTTTTCCTTTCTAATTGCATTAGTATGGGGTTTTACTATCATTTTTGACAAGGAAAGAAGGCTAACAGTTGGCCTAGCTTGGTTATTCTTTAGAAGAATCAGCTCTGTGATTCATTAACTCTGTATTGTTTTTTCAGTCTCAATTTCATTAACTTATGCTCTGATCTATATAATCACCTTTCTTGTACTGGCTTTGCATTTGGATTTTTCTTGTTTTTCTAGGCCTCTGAAAAGAGGAGATTGAAAAAGACTTCAGAAAATGGAGCTATATCCCCTATTCCAGGACAGGCAGAACCAGTACTGCCAAGAGGGTCATACTTTCAAAACTTATATATAAATTTAATGCAACTCCAACCAAAATACCAGAAGAATTTCTTACAAAATAAGTAAAGAAAAAGTTCCTACAATTCATGAAACCTGAAGAGACTCAAAATAATAAAAGCAATCTTGGACAACAACAGCAAAGCAAGAGGCATTACAATCCCAGATTTCAAGCTATACTATAAAACTTCAGGGGAAACAGGTACCAAAGTGGACTGGGGGATCAATGGCTGAGAATGGGGGTGCAAAAACAACCCAGGGCACATTCAGCCATCAGGTCTTTGAAAAAGGGACCAAAACCACACACTGGAAGAAAAACAGCGTCTTTAACAAATGGTTCTGGGCAAACTGGCCACGTACAAGCAGACAATTAAAGCTAGACCCATATCTCTCACAGTGTACTAAACTAAAATCAACATGGATCAAAAATCCAAATATTAAAACAAAGCACTTAATGTGCTGGAAGATAAGTAGGTAAAACTTGAAGGCACAGGCAAGAAATTTCCGACAGAAACCCGGTTGCACAGGAAATAATATCAAGAAGCAGTAAATGTGATTACATCAAATTTAAAAGTTTCTGCAAAGCAAAGGAACAACCAGCAGAGTAAAGAGACAACCTACAGAATAGAAAAAAAAATTTGCCACCAACTCCTCGGAGAGTTGGACCAATATCTTGAATATAAAAAGAACTCACAAAATTAGACTTTCCCTAAATAAAAGACCCAACTGAAAAATGGGCAAATGAAATGAATAGAGACTTCATAGAAGAAGTACAAATGGCCAATAAATGCATGAAAAAATGCTCAGCATTTCTGACCATTAGAGAAACGCTAATTAAAACATCACTGAGATTTCATCTTACTCCAGAAAAAATAGCCATCATCAACAAATCAAATAATAACAAGTGCTGTTGAGATTGCAAGGAAAAAGGAAGTCTTCTAAACTGTTACGGCAAATTTAAACTAGTACAGTCACTATGGAAATCACTATGGAGATTTCCCAAAAAATTAAAACTAGGATCTCTTTCACCAAGTGATTCTTCTCTGGCTATCTTCCTGAAAGAGTTAAAGACACCATATTACAGTTATACATGCATATCTATGTTTACAGCAGCACAATTCACAATAGCTACATCCCCAAGTGGCCAATGTGTCCATTAATAGATGACCAGCTAAAGAATATGTGGCACCATGGAGCGCTACTCTGCCATAAAGAAGGATAAACTTGAGTCATTTGGAGAATACTGGCTACATCTTGAGACAATGATATTAAGTGAGGGTTGGGGATTTAGGTCAGATGGTAGCGAGCTTGCCTATTAAGCACAAGGCTCTGAGTTCGATCCCCTGCACCCCCCAAAAATAATATTAAGTGAAATAAAACAGATACACAAGTTTAAATATCACGTGGTTTGTCTTATAAGAGAAAGACCGAGAATAAGTAATGTAAAGAACAAAATAAAAGAGAATAGGAAATGGGGGACAAACCTTTTGCAAATGAGAAAGAGATCAACAGAAGGAGGAAGTGGGGAGGGAGGTGAAAGTAAGGGAAACAAAAAGAATCGGGATGTATTATCCACATGTACCATCTCCCCTCGATCGATGACATTATTATGTACTACACACATGTACTTTTTTTTTAATTTTAAAAATGACCTCAAAGCCACCACCTAAGATCTGCATGAGACCCTCCTGAAAATATTTAAGCAGGATTTGACTTCAGAAGAGAGAAAATAAAATATATGCTGTTGCTTTTTTCCTACAAGGACAACACTTCTGTTTCACGTTTTATGGCTTAAGTACAGTGCTCATTATTGTTATAATTACTTCTCATTTCCAGGCAAAACTCTTTTCTAGAAAGCTACCAAAGATGCCGGGGTTCAAGATTATGCTTAGCCACTCTCCATCACCTGCCCTTTGTGTACTCTCCTGGCCATCGCAGAAAGAGAAGGCAGGGATGCCAATGCTCAGATCGCCTCGCGCCTTAGACTCAGTTTCTGGAACTCACTAGAATGTTGTTTGGAGGCAGGGACAAAGAAAGGGGTCCTTCTCCCACCTGAGACTGAAGAAGGTAACAGAGTCCCCCTTGGATTCCCCGGCAGCCTACAATCCTCCCTGGACAGGCGAGCTCCGGTGCTCAGAGAAAGGATCCGCCCTTCTGCAACTTCCCAACAACACGCACAATCTGCAGACCCTCAGCCTCACTTTCACATCTGCAGATGAGAAATACGGTGATTTCTGGAGCATAAAAATTCAGAGGTTTATTATGCATGGAGGAAATTACAACTTTTTAAAACATCGGATGGACCAACCTCCAAACCAAAAGAAGCCTCAGATCTCTATTCACATTACTCCTCTGTCACTAATCCTGGCTGTGCCACCTTGAGCTAATCGCTTAGCACCCCTGGGACTAATTTTCAAACCACAGACCCGAAGCTGCAGCCATCCTCCTGTGAGGTCAAGAAGAGAACGTTAGAGCGACAAAAGCAGCGTCTCCGGCTGTGTGTTCCAACCTAAGTGGCACCGCAAAGTCTCCTGGGGAGGGACAATTCTACTTGCACACATTTATAACTGCCTACGTGCCCCTTTGTCTTGGCTTGCCACACTGGACAGATTCATTTGCCACATGGTAGAGGTTTTCAAATCATTCCTCTCTTCAAAATAAACCCAGCTTCTCAGGCTGGCGCTCATGGCTTCCATGATGAAAATTACTAGATTAAAGTGTTTTGATCAAACGATTAAAATACGTTACATGCATATGCCAATTCCCCCAAATGAACACCTATATCTTTTCAGCAAATATACACCTATAAAAATTATGAAATATTTCCTTTAAAAAAAATAAAGCGCTGCTATCAAAACTGGTATTTTTCACATTAGAAAATAAACACCACATTCATTAGTTTAGTCAACAACTTATGCAGTCATTCAAATGTCTTCTATGTGACAGTCACTGTGTGAAATGCTGGGCAAGAAAGTAAAGAAAGCACAGTCCTCACCTTCATAAAGCTTGCAGATTAGCACAGAAGGCAGAAATAGAGGGAGAGTGTCATTATAAGGGGTGACAGAGGCTGGGACATAGAACCAAATGGAAACTGTGATAGCCTGTAAGAGGAGACTTTCATGGAACTTATGAAAAAGGGGTAAATATTTCTAAGTAGGTGGGCTTAACATATACCAAACACAGATTCCTGAAGATTCCAGAATGTTTGAGAACTACTTCATCATGGCTAGAATCCAAGAGACTCAAAGAGACAATAGATGAGAAGCCCAAGAGCACATGAGGATGTAAACAGCAGAGCATGGGATGTTCTGTTGCAGTGTTTGATCTCAGTTGTCGAGAGAATAAACAATCCTGCAATGGAAATCCTATTCGGAAGCAATATGGAAATCAAGTACAGAAGATGGATAATGAGAGGGGTGGGAGATACTAGAATAGGTTATAGTCCAGGAAGAAGTGTACTGGTTACTTTCCTCATTCTTGGGACATGACCCCCAAGACCCACAACTTAAAGGAAGAAAGGTTCTTTCGGCTCGTATTTCAAGACTTCCATTCTGTGTTCAGAGGGCTTAAACCCAGAAACAGCATAGCAAGAGGGCCTGCGCAGAGGAAAGCTGCTCACCTTATGGCATCCAGGAAGCAGAGAGACCCAAAGGAGGAGCCCGGAAGGGATATAAACACTTCCAGGTCATGACCACAGAGACTTCCTCTTCCGAGCAGGCCCTACTTCCTGACCAGAAGTCAGCTATAATGTGCTTGTAATACAATCACCTTCCAAAGGTCCTGCCTGTGATTACAGGAGGCTTTAGGGGGACACCTAGACATAAACAATAACAGGAGGGTAGTTCCACTGAGGATGGAACAAAGAACATAGCCTGTCTAGGACATGTGACTTTCAGTAACGGCAGGCCCCATGCTGTGAGGACAGGCACCAAGGAGATTCTACTTTACTTGTCCTCCAGATAAGACAGGTACTTTTGTGGCTCCCCACATCTCTTATTACGAAAAATCCTAAGCCTTGAAATATATCATCTGCACTTCATTCCTGGCAAGCTTTAATAGGTGATAAAAGAGGACCCATACAATTTAGAGGGCTCACTTAAGAGTGCTTGGGTGCTCATATTGCAAGCCTTAAATTATCCGACCTTTCTTTCTGCCTGCTCAATTGTATTATGATCAAGTTGTGGGTGCAGTATCTCAGAACATTAATCTCCATCCCCGCTCCAGTTGTGAAAATACCAAATTGAGAAAAGAAATGGGTGGGGCAGGGTTGAAGGAACCAAAAATTTTTTATTCTTTAGGAAAACTGCTTGTAATCTTTTGGTAGTCTCCCCTGCCTTCCCGCCCCTCCTTCCTTCATTTTTCTTTCTTGTAGTGGGGATTGAACTCAGTGAGCTATATCTTCAGTCCTTTTTTAAATGTTAATTTTGAAATAGGGTCTCACTAAATTGCCTTGCTGGGATTGAACTTGTGATCCTCCTACCTCAATTTCCTAGGTGAACCACCACACTCAATTTCTTATAATTAAAAAACAAACAAACAAACAAACAAACAAAAACCCAAGTAGATGACACTAGCAAGTCAGATACCAGAGCAAGGAGCCCAACAACTCTAAAAGAGTAATGAATAAAACTGTTACATACTGAGAGCATAATGAAACAGCATTGTCATTTCCTTATTCCTTTTAGGAAATTAGGAGTCTGAGATACACACACACATACACACACGAGCACACACACACATATATATCAGATGACATATATATATATCTGATGAGATATATATATATATATATATATATATATATATATATATATATATATCTCCACACCTCCCCGCATGAACGAACACATATATTCAGTACTTCCCTTATGCAAATTCAAGAATGAGAGTCAGGACTATTATTGCAAACTTCTCTGCCCAAGAACAAGGAAATAGAGAGCACACTCTAGATTCTCAACTCCAAAACAGAATTTTGGAGGAGATATATATATATATTTTGGAGGATACATATATATATATCTCTATCTCTATCCTTCCCTTATACCTTTTCCCACTTCCACAAAGTTTACTACCTCCTAGTTTCCTACCATCTGTCCTTTATCTTTACATTTATTTATATTTTGGATTTCTCATATAAAAGAAACCACACCATATGTAACCTTCTGTGTCTGTTTTATTTGACTTAACATAAAGATCTTAAGGTTCATCCTTTTCCTACAAATGACTTGAATTCATTCTTCTTTATGGCCAAATAATGCTCCATCATGCACATATGCCAGGCTTTCTCTATCCGTTCATCCACTGATAGGCATTTAGGCTGTTTCTATGGCTTGGCTATTTTGAATTGTGCTGCTACAAACATGGGTGTGCATGCGTCACTATAGTTCACTCATTGTTGAATTAATGCACGGATCTGTTTATTTTCAAGACTATATATCCTGGGATATTATATTGGAGCCAAGTCTAAAAACAGAATGTTCTCAGGGAGATGTTCTTTTCTAGAGATGATTTAATCTATATCTGCTTTGAGCAATGAAACAGTTAAAAACAGAATGGAGTTAATTTTGATGGAGATTTTGGTTTCTGACCTCAAGATAGCCCTGTAGGGTTCAAATTGTGATCCTGAAACAGGTATGTCTACATTCAAATGCTGGCTCTGCTACTGATGACTTTCTGGATAAGGTTCTTTTCTCATTTCTCATTTCTGTGTTTATGAAATTAAATAATAATAGTCCCGATCTCATACAGTAGTTGCACAAGACAGCAGAGGAATATATGTAAAGCACTTAAGACAGCACTTGAAATTTAAAAATACAAGATCAGTGATCGCCATGGTGGTCGTGGTATTGGCCATGGTTGTTTTCTACACTTAAAAAATGTGTGCCTTCATGGGTGTGGGAGCGAGAAAGAGCCTCAAATGTCATTTAATCTGAACACTACATGTTATGCATCATTATCCATTCATGTCTTCCCAAAGTTTCATTCATTCGTAGGTGGGAAGATGACTGAAGGATGGGTGCACTCTGCATTCTTAGGAGGTGGGGCCAGGTCGGAAGAGGCAGGTCACTGGGGTCATGACCCGGAAGCTTTTGTCTTCCTCCCCCTTCCTTCCTGAGCCCTCTACTTCCTGTTCGTCATGATACGAGCAGCATTTGGTCCACCAGTCCCCTCTGCCATGTTGTTCTGCCTTAGAACCAGCTAACTATAGCTATGGACTAAAAATGTGAACCAAAATAAACCTCTCCTCGTTTAAATTTGGGGTTTTGGGTATTGTGTCCAAGTAACAAGAAAGTGACTAAGGCATTCTATAATAGGGTCACTTCATCCTTTGGATTGCAGTAAAATTTTAGTGCACACAAATTCTATGACACCACTTTGGTCCACTTCTGATTTAAATGGTCCGTCAGTCACTTTCAGAGCTGCACAGACAGTAACTCCTCCAGTTTCTGCCTCTGTTGGAAAGTTTGGGATGTGTTGGTCCCTGCACCTTCTCAGTGGCTGTGGCTCCAACGCTTAAGTAGTGAAAAGTCTGAGTGGACAACTAATGACTTTCTCTCACTCTGCCCTAGTCTTGAAGAAGATCCAACTTACTGGCACCCTTAGGATAGAATGAGGACATTTTTTCTGCCATTTATTGTCATAATAATAGTGAAAAAAATGTGACCAGTCCTTAAAATTAACTTGCAACTTTATACAAAGCTGCATTATTTTCAAAGGACTTCCATGAAATGATCTTATCTGATTTGCCCAGCTTCTCTTAAATTCAAGACATGGTTTCCAGCTTCCTGCAAAGAGGAAATGAAAGTCCCAAAGAATCAAGAACCAGACACAAGGGCAGAGCCATCCTGCCTGTGTCTCTTTCACTCAAGCTTATTTATTTCACTATCACCCAAGTAGCAAAGCGACTCATCTCGTTGCCTGAATGTTCCTTAGGCAGCTGGGGTTGCAAGCATGGCGCAGAGCCTGCGAGAGGCCTAGCACATGCCCCAGCTAAAGATAGCACACGGGCTCCTGGCCACAGCAGGGAGGATCTAATGCAAATCCTCTCGCTGTCTGTGCCCGTTTCCCTCATGGACAGTTTGTTGTTTATATGAAGACCTCCTGCCAGGGTCAGAGGTGATCCAGAATGAGCCTCCTTGAGGAATCTGACACCCTGGTACGGGCACCAGACTGTGAGGGAGAAAGCAGGGAAACAGCGGGCACCATTCCATGCACTCGCATATGTGAACTCTTGGTTTTCGGAACATCTCTGTGCTGTACTCCTATTATAGCTTCGCTCCATAGAGGAAGAAACAAACACAAAACTCGAGGCCCTGCGTTAAGATTCCTTAAGAGGATTCCTGCAGAACTCTCATTCTACTTCTATTTCTAGACAGACAAGTCTAAAGAGAAGCACATTTGAAAGGTACCATCTGTTTGGCTTGTGTAATTCAGACTTAGTCATCGACATTGTTCAGTCTATACTGTCTTTGCTTGTGAAGTTTTGTGGGTTTTAAACTTTTGTGGGTTTTAAAACATTATAGATAGCCCATGATGAGGGAGTTAAAGAATTTCTAAAGAGTTCTTTTACCATACACAGTAGGCATTACTAGTAAGGATTTAAAGTTAAACATGTTAAATTTGTTGTAATGAATATCTCCACCATTTGGAAAACAAAATAAATGATTACAAAAGTAAACTTTCCAAGGTGCATAACAGGAAGTAGACAGACAGATGGCTCTCGAATAAGAAGGGGATTGGGAAATGGAGGAGGAGGGAGAGAGGGGAGGGAAAGGGAGGAGAAAAGGAGGACCATGATCATGTCTCCAGGAACATTAGTACATTCAGATAAAGTCCTGCAGCAAGCTTTTTTGTTTGTTTGTTTGTTTGTTTGTTTGTTTGTTTGTTTTTTCCTGCAGCAAGTTTGAACTGAGACGGTTGGAACTTACAGAGCTTCTCTTCCCCACCAGTGAGAAAAAGTACTATGCCAAAGACACAGGATCATAACTGGAATTCATGAAAATAAAACTCCAGGCTCTGCCTAGATTATCCCGGAGATGGAGGGGAACTGCAAAAAGACAGCTGGTAATTGGGGAGTTCCAAGAAGAAAACATAAATGCTGAGGAGCCTGCAACAGAGAAAGGAGAGAAGAAAACTTGCTATGAAACATTTGAGTGTAAAAAATGTTAGCGTGCAAGGAAATGAGATGAGAGAAAATAAAATACAGATACTGTGTACAAACCACCCTTAGAAGAGAATTCTTCCGTAAGAATTGTAGGCATCCTGGAAATTGGCTCCCTTTCTTGGGCCATCCATACCCAAGAGAAGTACCTTCTGCTTTTCCTGTGACTGTTGATCAGTTTGGAGCCAGGGCAAAACAGGGAACTTCAGCATTATGCAAGGACCCATAAGTCCCTTGTCCCATGGTGTCCGAATCCTAGTCTTGAGAGAAAATTCCTACCCCCTTCCACGAGTGTTCCCTCCATGTTTTCCCCACCTTGACTATAAAATATTGTTTAAAGACCTCTGTGCTACTTTAACGTTATCTTCTTTATAGTTATTAACACAAATTCTTTATATTAAATTTCCCAGTTCCAATCAGTATGTAGTTTCTTCTTCTGACTACTTCACAGCCATAGAAGTGAGATTACCAAATCAGTCTTGATTAAAGCAAGAGACTTCCAGGCTATTTACAGAGAGGTGTTATAGGGAAAAAAATCAGAGCACAAAATTAATTCAAGAAAGAGAAGTAAAGCAGGCAAAATTGGAGGCTCTTAGGATCCAGTCCAATACTGCAGAATGAGCAGGAAAAACTCTCAATCAGCATTGAGAGAACTGCAGTTGGTGTAGATAAGTCTCCCATATTTGAGAATGTATCTCTACCTATTAAGATTGCACCCACTGATGACAGTAGGAATTCTTATGTTTGTAAAGCATAAGCATAAATAGCATAGCAATTGACAATCGGGAAAAATTGCCTAGCATGAAAAATAAAAATGAATTTAATTGATCTATACTACCACGCTAATAAAAGTATGTAATAGTGTTGTGATCACTAGCAATAAAGACGTTCCAAGGCCATTCAGGAATATAAGTACTTCGAACTCAACAATGATAACTTCCTGGTTTATGTTTTTGCTGTTATTTCTTTGCTTGATTATTTGTTTTGATTGTAGAACAGATAACCCTTATGTTTTGATTGTAAAACAGATAGCCCTTCATGGCTTATAGTCAGGCCAGTAACCTCACTTGGGCTAGATGGAAGACTCTGATGATGTCAGAAAGACTAAAGGGAGACAAACCAGAAAATTTTGCAGCCAAGAGTAGAAGCCCAGACTCCGCAGCTGTAATTAAGACTTGTGACCTCTGAAAGATCAAGAACTTGGAATTTTCAGAATCACAAGTAACACCTCCACCTCTCAGAGGAATCCTCTGCTAGCGTGGATCAAAGCGTAAAGACTCCAGGGTGTAGATTCGTACCTGGCAACTTCCCAAGCTTCTTTTGGCACTGAATGGATGCAACTAGCACATCAGGTTCGCTAAGAAAATAAGGAGATGCAGATTTCATGGATTCTGTCTACCTGGAGTAAAATGCATTTCTGTCTCCTTCGCAAAGCTTTATTTTTCAAATTTATAGAGCAGGGTCCTTTACTGTCACCCATTTCCACAAATATTCACAAGAGGCTTGGTAAATGTTTGCTTTCATATGTGATTTCCTGGAGTCTTTCCTGTGTGTACCTGCTGTAGGTAAATGCTGAAAATGTTTGACGTTCCGATTTGTGTCACCAGGCCCAGAGTTTCTCTGACCCGGGTCATGTGAACAGTTCAAGCCCTTGTCGCTGGAGCTACCCAGTGATCAGAAATGTTCCATATGCCAAGAGTCCTAGTAACAACTCTACAGGGTCTAAGTCCTATCAAGAAATCAACTGGGATGACTCTTTTTATTTCCTTTGTTTTTAAGTCTGCAGACACAAGATGGGGAAAAACATTAACCCAAATTTCGACAGACTTCAGATCATTGCTTGTGACTGGTGCTACTTTGATCTGAGACTTTGGGTGTCCTCTTGACTCTCTGGGCCTCTACTTCCTCAGCCAAAAAATATACACAATGGCACCATTTTGCATAATTATAGGTATAAAGGCCTCTTTTAAATTATAGTGGTAGAGAGATGAACAACATTACTATTTTCCTCATGGTAAAAGAGAGTAAATTTAAAAAGTCATTTAATTGGATGTTCCTTGAGAACATACTACTAAGTGAAATAAATCAGACACTCATGAGTACACATCGAATTGTTTCTCTAATATGAGAAACCGTAAGTGTAAATAGGACAAAGAGGTGTAATAGATATAATAGAAAGATAATATACAAAAGAGAGGAAAACTAGAAAGAGAGAAGGGGGAAAAGCAGGAAGGGAAAAGAAGGAAAGAAAGGAGAAAGGGAATTCATGGAGAGATGTGAATAAACCTGCTGTAAATAGAGATGAGGGAACAGAGGGGAGGGGGAAGAGGGAGGAAAACCAAGATGCATCATGTACAGGTACAAAATAAATGAGATGAATGTGACCATTATATGTACATTGTACCAATACACGTTCTTGTTTAAAAATTTTTTTTTAAAAAGGCATTTAAGAAGACCTCTATTCGTTAGTGAAGAAAGTCAAACCAAACCTAATTGCAGAAGACTCATTATGCAAGGAAGAAATTTTTCTGGAGAAAGAGAGAGGGAGGGAAGAAGAGAGTGAGGAAGAAAGAGAGGGAGAGAAAGTACAGGTTTATGGTCTGATCCATCACCACTTTCTCCTCACTCCCTCACACTCTGGTTCTCACAGGACTTTCCTGGGTGATTCGCAGGTGGATTGGTCTCTGTGGTCTCTGCAGAGGTTCTGCCACACCTGTCCAGGGCCAGGTGACATTCAGATATTGGCTGGAATGCTCTCCGTCACCATGGTGACCACTCTTTATAGCTGGTCGCTACATTGCCAGGTCTATGCAACTCAGAATATTGCGTTAGCCCTGCTTTCCCTCTGAGACTGTTCTCCTGAATCCTACATGGTGAATCCGACTTGCAACCACCTTTAACACACATCCGTGTGATAAAATCTTCAGAAGAGAAGGAAGGAAATATAATCAGCCAAAGAGAAAGATGTAGAAACCACACACACACACACACACACACACACACACACACACACACACACACAGAGTCTGCCTCCCAGTCTGCTCTCATTGATCTTTTATTCTGCTCTTTAAATTATTTATACTTTGGATTACCCATCTAAGAGAACCCATATGCCATTTAACCTTCTGTGTCTGATTTATTTGTGGAGATGGGGAAAACAGCTGGGTAGGTGGGAGACAAGAGAGGAGGGAGGGGAGAGGAGAAGAGGGAAGGGGAAGTAAGAATGATTAAGATGTGATACGTACATGTACCAATTCCCCCAGATGAATGTAATCATCATGTACAGCAAACATATGCAAAAGAAAAAAAAAGAAACTAGAGAATGGAGAGAGAGAAAGAAAAGAAAGAGAGACAGAGACAGACAGAGAGAAGGAGAGAAAGAGGTCGGAAAAAAAAAGACGCAGAGGGCCAAAACAATCAGGAGACCATATCCGGAAGGGCTAAGGTCTTGCACTAGAATAAAGAAACACTCATGATTTCATATGTTGTAAAACAGTAAAATGAGAGGAAGCTTTGACTGGGATAAGAGTTCATTTGCACCCTTAGCATTCTGTCCCTCTGGATGAGTTAATTAACTTGCTGAGCTGATTAACTCATCTGTAAAATGGAGATGACAATCCATGCTGCAGGGTCACTAGAAGATTAAATAAGATGTTTCGCAAAGTGCCCAGAATAATTTGTGACAGTCAGGGGCCACTTAGAAATGCTGAACCCTTCTCCTTATTTTATTATAGACAAATTCCTACAGTCTATGAGGATAAGTAAAGATACCCCGGAACAAAGCAAAGTGATAAGTAACTACGTTGTAAATAAGAGCAAAGTGTTCTGACAATAGAAAAATTAGTCTTGAAGAATGAAGTCCTGGTGGTGGGAGAAACTGCGACACGTGATAAAGAAAATAGGATGAGTTAAAAAAATCACTGGCCAAAGCTAAGAGCAACAGGTAAGTGAAATGAAGATTTTGTTTGGACTGCTTCGGAGTGAGGTAGGGGCAGGCTCGGGGTGGCGTAGGAAGGAGACTGGTTTGCAAAGAGTTCACACCACATTCCATCAATTTCTGCAGTGAACACATGCGACGTGCAAGGTCCTAATAGCCTCAGTGAATGTGGATATCATACGCCATAAACATGAGGTAAGATTAACAATATCAAGAAGAATGAAAAGGGCAAAAGGGTATGAGGGGAGGAAGCAGGGAAGGGGGAAGGGGATTTTAAAAACCCAAGCTGTATTATGTACACGTAGCAATTCCCCAAGATGACTGTAAAGTGCATGTACCTCAAACATGTACGGATGATTTTAAAAAAAGAGTCGACACTGCAGTGTGACAAAGCTACAAGGGCACAGGCCACGTTGGAAAGGCCCTAAAATGCACCACCGAGACACAGAAAAGAGAAGCCAAAAATGCAGATGTCCAGAGTTTATAAAACAAAAAGCATTAAAAAATAAATAGCTTCCAACTCGCCACTTTCTAAGTATTCTAATCACTGAAGCTTTGACTTGTGACCTGTATGATGAATCTTTAATATGGTCCTGATGACTCCTGAATGAATTATGCATTTCTCTTTTTTTTCCTCTTTTTATTTCAACATAATCACTTGAATGAAATTTTACCATTGCATTAGACACCTAAGAATCTGTCATCTTTTCTTCATTGTTCCCCTAGTCCAAACCAACCCCAGAGAGCTTGATATGCAAAATTATTTTTAGAATTTGGAAAAAATGACTATAATAAAAAGGAAACTGTATTGTATTTCCCTACATTTCTCACAAAAATAGTAAGGGAATTCTTCAGTGGTGCCTCATAAAACTCAGGCAGTTCCACAAATCCTCCAAACACTCTGATAATGCAGTGGATTTGTGATAAGTTTTAATGTTCATAACAATTTCAATTCTGTGAAGAGCCCATTGTCTTCCAGATATTAATTATAATTAACTGCTGGCAGGTTAAAGTGTCTCTTGCTAACTTAAACTAGATAATAATGGGAGGAAATCTAATGATCTCTTCTTATAGGCTTTATTTATTTCCCAGCCAGCTAGCGTCTATGAGTGACCCTCTTGGAGTCAAAAAGCAAAACGCAAACAGGGTGAAGGAGATCTAAGCTTCTCTCCTCCCTGTAGGACTCTGTGATCTCCAGTCCTAGAAATCATTCATAGCCCACTGTTGCTAGGAATCACCAGGTAAATTAGAGAAGGAAAGGCCCCAAGAAAGAGAAATATGATGTAGAGAAATATTCCAAGGGGGTAGCAGGTTGGAGCCCCAGGCAAGAGGAGTAAGAAATGAGGTCAAAGGTCGCTCGAGACAGGATGAGCAACACAGTAGTAAGCAAAAATGCCACTCGCCACCTGTGAAAAACTCGCTCCATCTCGGGTGTTCTAGTTAGATTGTGACATATATTTAACCCATTCGATTCTCACGAGAGTTCATGAAGAAAAGTAAAGGAGAACAAGAGATTTTAAACAAGGGAATTACTAGTCTTATTTTCACCAATTATCCAAAGCAGAGGGGTCTTCTAAAACATGAATCTGATCGTATTACTTCCACGTGTGGAATATCCTGTGCTCAAAATAAAAACTCAGCCTTCTTGTGCTGACATGGAAATTCATGATCTATTTCTTCCAGAAACTGGACCAACATTATTTGTGATGGCTCCATCTACTCATAGATTCAGAAAAGGAGTAAAAGAGTAAGTCACTCTAAGTGACCAATAAACCATTGACTCCTTTTATGATTAACTTGTTTTTCTTCTCCTGGCCCTGCCTCAGGAGTATTGTTCTCTCTGCCTGAAGTGAGCTTTACCCAACTGTATGACATCCTACCTGCGTAATTCCAGTCTGTACTGTAAGGCATAAATTAGAGAACTCCCCAATGCTGGCTCTGAGAACCATGTTGATTATGTTTCCTATAAACTTAGCACGCTGACCTGTATAATATTTATGCATAGCGTTATAATTACCAGTTGACTTATTTTCCTCCCACAGGAGAGCACCGACTTTCCTTATCAATAGTGCCAGTAATGCTAACCATTTTCCTTAGCGTCCAAGCTATCTGGCAGTCATCTGCATCCAAGGAACATTTCTTGAATGAAGGCGTCACCGGTCCAGATGCGTTGAAAGACTTAACCATTTATTTGCGATGTGATCTTATAAAAGTGTCGTACATTTGTTCAAGCCTCCATTTCATGGCTATAAAATCAGAATAAATAATAGTGCTTTTAAACGTGTAAGGATTCCAAGCAACGTGTGAACAGTGTTGGTGTGGTCAGTATTTATTAATCCTCTCTTGTTCCCATTTATTTCCCCTTACGGGGTGCTGAGTGCAAGAAATTGCTTAGACGATGTGCTCCACAAGGTATCTGGCATATTGTTGATGCCTACTGAAAGCTAGCTTTCTGCCCCATAAAAACAGGAGGGAATTTATCATTCTAAAATGTTGTTGGATAGATACGAAGCCTTCACTCAAGGGTGTTAAAGGTAAAATGACCCAAACATTTGTATCAACCTTACCCAAATAAATGCAGGGAGAAGAGTCACCTGCACTATAACAAGATCTATCAGAAACTTCCATCAGCTTCAACCGATGTATTCACTGCGCCCTTTGTGATCAGAACAGGTCACACATGCCTCATACTCTATTTTAGCTGGTAAAGCATTTATTGGACCTAGTTATAGCACTTGGCCCCAAGCACAGAATGTTTCCCTCGGTTACCTTTTAATCACCTTGCCCATTACATTACCATTATGAAGCAACACCAGCATTAAACGTTTTGCTCCTCCTTTGCCGACCTTGCTCGTGTGGGAATCCTGGGCTTCCCTAACACCACAGCGCTTATTGAGTGTCATCTTATGTCATCTTATCCAGCACCCAGAAACAGAGGCGCATTACAGGTTACTAAAGATGCTGGAGGGTGGGGAAGGGGATGATGTGTAGCACTTGCAGATTTCTCCGATGTCCACATTCCCACCTTGGCTCATTTCGGAGTGGATCCTGTGGCCACAGAATACAGAACTGGACTGAGGTATGAAGTGTGCACATGTGTGGCATTTCAAGTCTAGGGATCCAGCAACTCGGTGTATCTCCGAAGCATGCGCAAAGCCAGGCCTAGTGGCACGTGCCTATAATCCCCTCACTCCAGAAGACTGAGGCAGGAGGGTGGCTAGGTGGGGCCAAGCCCGGGCAACTCAGCCAGACCATGTCTCAAAATGTAAAAGAAAAATGAAGGGCTGGGAATGTAGCTCAGTGTGAAGACCCTAGATTCAATCTCCAGTAGTGAAATAAACAAAGAAACAAACACATGCAGTGATACATGTAGTAAAATGTCTAGGAAGTAACAAGTATTGACTATCTATTCATTTTGTTTTTAACATAATTTATTCAACTGCACCTTTGTGGAATTTACTTTTTAATAAGAGTTGTACAAATCATGAAAGTTCCTGATAATTTCTCAGTTGCGTCTCGGTTTCACTATGCAAAATCCTAGAATCATGACCTGGGTGATATAAATCCACTGTAAATAGGAAATGGGTACAAATAGTTTGCTGAGAGTATTGGAAAGACTAGAACAGAATTTAGCTCTACTCCCTTTCTCATGATATGTGAGGCAAATAAAACCAAGTCCTATGACCGATGACTCCCCAAGAGGTGAAATTTGAGTTTCTACAGAAAACGACAAAGAATCTCTGCAATTTGTTGAAATTTTTTAATATAAAAACAGAAAGAACAATAGCAAGGGTTGAAGATAAAGCTCAGTGATAGAGCATTTGGCTAGCAGCCATGAGTTCAATCCTCACTACTGCAGGGAAGGAAAAAAACAAAACAAAAACAAAAACCAGGGTCGTTCAAAGTAAGATTCATAACAAAGACCCAGAACTTAATAGTAAGGTCAGTATTAAGACAGGAGATTACCAAAGGTGTCCTGACTATCCTTCTTGTATACATGAAAGTATCTGTACATGCCTAAAACAGTTATTAAATGTTACCAAAAATCACACTAGACATTACAGTTTATATTTAAATACATAAGAATATGTTTTCCATGAATAAATTACTAAGCTGCTTATAATTTAATAACTTTAGGGCACATAAAGGTAGCAGGTACATATGTTTTTATTTTATTACTTGTTTGTTGGGGCACTTGGGATCGAACCCAGGGCATTCACACTGAGCTACACCTATAGTCCTTTCTTAATGAGACGGGGTCTCAATAACTCGCTAAGCTGTCAAAGCTGAGTTTGAACTTGCGATCCTCCTGCCTCAGCCTCCCAGAGTGCTATGATTATACACATGTGCCACCACAGGTGGCTAGGATGTATGTTTCTAAAAAACTTCAAAATGAAAAGGAAATTTAGAGGTCCTCTAGTTCTCCCTCTGTGTTTTATGTACATGAAAAATAGTGACCAGGGAGAAGCTGAGCACCGTGAAATGATTAAATTCAAGCTAATCAACGTACCCACTATCTCATTTACCTAGCAGAGGAAACAAAGTGTTCTATTTTATTTTCAGCCTTAATGTCTTATTTTATGAATTCTTTGTATTTCCATATTAAGAGTTGTCACACCTAAAAGTCCCCATCCCAACATCCAAGGTCAATGACGGAGACCAAGTCTTACCCACCTGAGTATTCTCAGGACCCTTATGAAATGTCTTTCATATCATAACTAATCCATAAACTTACTGAATTAATGAAGAACTGGAAGCGAGTAGCTGAGGAAGGTGATTCTAAATCTATGCTTTGTATGCAAAACCCTATAGGAATATCTAACTTAGATTCATGTTGCAGTGAAATTGTGGGTGTATAATGCATAAAAGTGTAATTCCAAACAAATGCCAGATATCCAGGTGTGACAAAAGTTTAAAATGTGAAGTCGCAATCTTTCAAAGGCCAGACGTTGCCAATAAATGCACCAGACAGGCGGTCAGGGCAAGAGACGTTGGGACCCAAACCTTCACCCTCAACTTGCTGGACAGACAGATGCCTCCTCTGTCCCCAGCTCGCCTGTGTGGGTTGGCTGAGAAACCCCAAAATGATGTGAATATACAAGAATTAAACATAAGATTGAGAGACCTTTGATGGTGAAGATAAACAAAAAAGGTCAGTTACAAAGAACAGCGTCAAACCCAAGACCCAAATTTGTTCTATGAGCGCATGTAAAGCACCTTTGTATAGCTGTTTTATTAAATGTCTTCAGCACAAACCAACTCCAACCTCACTCACAAAAGGAAACAGTCCTGTTGTTCATTTCGTAGCAGCTTCCTGACCATGCGATTGATTGCAGATTACCGTGCCAAGTTCTCTCACGCCGTGAGCACACCGTTCTCTCTGTCTGACACCTTGTTTGAGTGAAATCAAATACGTCAATTTCATCACACCGATTGTTACTGCCTCCTGCGGTAATGTGAATTTCTGTTATACACCCCGCTGCATCGCTCACAATCACCAGGGGAAAAGACTTAGTAAAAATGGCAAGGGGTGGGGGGGAAACCCTTCAAATAAAGCTCACCGCTGATTTCAGCAGTAAGGGCATTTGATCCTAAGGACACGTGATTTAATAAGGAATAATGTGATTAATCAGGAGCTCTGGGTGCTCATTTTCAGGGCGCTTCCAAGTGCACCATAAAGTTATGTAATTATTTCACAGGATTTGCTGCATAGATTAAATACATAAGTGTATGACGTATTTAGGAAGGTAGACTTGAAGTTTTGAACTTACAGATACATATTCACATATTCTTTCATGGAAGGTTTGTCTCATATCACTTAAAAGTGTATCTGAACAGTTTTATATGGATATGATCACAAAATAGAGAATATTTAAATTCAAACAATTTCATTATAGTAAAAGACACATTGCCATGAATCCCCTCAGAATCCTCCCTCGCTTTGAACACACTCATCCCGTTGTCCTTGCCACTTTCTGCAGCAGCTCTGGAGTTCTCTCTCCTGAGGGTCTTTAGTTGTGCTGTCCTGGCTGCCTCCATGTCCCGAATGGATTCGAAATGTTTCCCTTTCACAGTCATTTTGACTTCGGGGAAGAGCCGGAAGTCGCACAGTGCCAGATCTGGTGACTAAGGTGGATGAGGACACAGCATCCTGGTTTTACAAACTGCTTTTCTGTTGGATGGCACTTGGGAACAGCATTCACCAAAATTTTTCTCACCCCTGGAAAGACACTCAGGAAAGAGACCTCCTGGAACTGCTTCAGAAAGCGGCAGGGTGTTCCGTGTAGAGTATCATGTCACCTGCAAATAGTGATCATTCGAGTCCCTCCTTTCTCTATACTTATTCCTTTTGTTTCTTCTTCTTGTCTAATTGCTCTGGTTAAAGTTTCAAGTACTATGTTAAGTAACAGAGGTGATAGTGGCATACTTGCCTCATACCTGATTTTAGAGGGAATGCTTTCAGGTTTTCCCCACTAAGTATGATGCTGGCTGTTGGTTTGTCATAGCTTACCTTTATCATATTCAGGTACGGTCCTTCTATGCCTATTTTCTTCAGGGTTTTTATCAGGAAGGTGTGTTGGATTTTGTCGAGGGACTTTTTCTGCATCTATTGATATGATCATGTGGTTTTTGACCTAGCTCCTTTTTTATGTGGTGTATTACATTTACAGTCTTTCATATGTTGAACCATCCTTGCATACTATTCAGCTATAAAGAATGACAAACTAGAGTCATTTGTAGGAAAATGGATGGACCTGGAAAATAAAATACTGAGTGAAATAAACCAGACTTGCAAGCTGGAATACCATATGGTATCCTTCACTTAAGTGAGGCAAAATACAAACCAAAGGAAACGGTAAACGATGGACACAAAAAGACAAAGTGTTAGATATAAGCTAATAGACAAAGGGTTCAAGGGAACAAGAAGAGGCCAAAGGACAAGGGGAATGGGAATCCAGAGGAATAATGATATCTTATAAATAAGAACCTAATAACCCAAACTCAAAACAGTGACACGTACACGAGGTACTACAGTAACTTTATGTAGCTGTGACTTAATGCTGCATCTATGTCGTTGTCTACATCACTCACTGTCAGAAGCAAAAGGCACAATGTATTGTGGTCTGCAAGCTTGTGTAATGGCCTGTAAGTTTGTGTAATTTTGGATAAATTGTAATAAAAATCTATTTAAAAAATAAGAAAGTGGCAAGGACGATGGGAAGAGCATGTTAAAAGAAAGGGGCAGTATTGTAAGGGGGATTCACGACAATGCAGCTTTTACTGTAACAAATTTTATTTTTCATTTAATTATTCACTGTATTTTGCCATCACACCTCATCCACAGATTACTTGGTTTGGTTACATACATAATATATAAAGTAAATGCATATATACACATTCCACTCATAATTTCATGTGACTTATAGCAGTTGGGTTATGTAAAAGAGATCAGCAAGGTGCAAGAGGCTTCCTTTTAGGTTTTACTAAAGTAATAATCTTCCCATCTCTGCATCGGCAAACTCCCCCACATTCATCTGAAAGCACCTGGAATATCCATGCCGTTATATCTTCCCCATTCGTCATTCCCTGATCTTTCCCCTAATCTTCCTGAGTGTAACAACTGATAATTCATAACCTTACATTGCCCTTCTAGTTTGAGATATGATGGGTCTCTGACAGTCATTAATTCCCTTCCACAGGACTATATCTGTCTCTTCATTGACTGACTGACACTACAGAAGTGAATGATTGCTGATATGTTTATCACCGAGAAGAGAAGACAAATAGAATATTGTCCCAGCCCTCAAGTTTCTCACGGGGAACGAAAACATGCATGTAAACATAATTACTCAAATGTGTTCCTGTCAGCAGAATTAAATTCAAATCTACATCAGGGCAGCAAATTTAAGAAGCTATTTCTTCTTTGATGGTAGGACCCCGGAAATTCTGCACCTACAAAGCAGCACTTGCACTGAACCTTGAAGACCCAGCAACAATTTTTCAGAGGGTGTAGAAATCACCTAGAGTACCCCAAGTGAGGAAAACTGAGAACCAGCACAAAAGAGCTGAAATTTTGTGTCTTGTTCCTGGAGTTTCCAATTGTCTTCTTTGGGTGAAACAAAAGAGTTTGGAGAAAAGAGTACCCACTTTAACAAGGGTGTAAAGTTTTCAAAAAATAAATCTATCGAATGTGGAATGCGGGACATACATCCTAACTTTCTCAACCCTCTGTCTCCGGGTCTCCAAATTACACTCTACCTAAACACATTACACCATCATGTTCTAAGTACATTGCAGAAAATTTTTATTTGTATCAGTGATCCAGTTAACAAAAAGATAAAGTTATCTTTTTGGAATCAGTGTCTGAAGTTTTACTCCAGACTAACATGTTCCTGCACGGGACATAAGAATCTCCTTCGAAATATCACATTTACTTCTATATTCTAAGGGTTAGTATTTGAAATACCATACCAAAATTACAGCTGAGAAAGTTTCACATTTGGAACTTTGATGAGATAAATTTTTTGCCTCTTTCTCCTTTCTTTCTTTCTTTTTCTTTCTTTCTTTCTTTCTTTCCTTCCTTCCTTCCATTTCCTTCCTTCCTTCTTTCTTTTTAGCAGGGCTGAAGATTGAACTCAGGGTCTTCCCAATAAGCTACGTTCCCCACCCTTTTTATCTTTCTATTTTGAGACAAGCTTTCACTGAGTTGCTCAATTGCCCAAGCTGAGCTTGAACTTGGGACCCTTCTGTTTCTCAGAGCGCTGAGATTACAAACATGTGCCATGACACTTGGTTTATCTTTTTTTCTTCTCTCTCCCTTATAAGCATGTTCAAGAAAGAAAGTATATTGAAAACCAGAATGGTAACGCCAACTACCAATTATTGAGGCCCAAATTCTGTATCATATGAATTAACTATAAAATTTCAAATCTTCAGATCCTCTGAGTTAAACATCAGCAATTCCACTTTAGATGAAAAATAACTGAGGTGCAGAAGGTCTGCACCTTGAAAGGGGCTCAGCCCAGAGGCAGAAATGGTTCTGTCTGACTCTGAACTAGGCACAAAAAGCCCATAACTTCATGGGCTGTACTAGCCAATGTCATCAGTATTTACAAGAACTACACGCTGCGTATGGACTCGTCAACATGCATTTGCTGTAACACCTTATTCTCAGGTAACCGTCCAACATTTTTAGAGCACACTAAAGTTCATTCCAAGCTACACATATGTCTAGTTTGATGCAGGTAGTATCAACTCCTGGCCATCATTTAATCATTCTACCAGTCCCATCTAAACAGCATCATCCTACTTCACCATCAGGGAAAATTGGGTTTAGTGAATTTAAATGACAGAACTCCATCATCCCAGAGCTGAGATGTGAACACATTTAATTCATATTTAATTCATTATCTGACGCCCTTTCTTCTTCCAGAATATCACCACAACCACGTCCACAAGTGAGACTGAGCTTGGTTCGTGAGCCAACCCTCCTGCATCGTTTGCTTTTGGAACTATTATAGAGAGAATATTTTTCAAGAAATGTCCAGCTGCAGAAGGTTAAATAATTTACTGACATCATACAGCTTGCAAGAGCTCAGACCTCGATGTCCACGCAGTTCTGTGTGACTTGAAATCACTACGTGAGAAAGTATCCACTTTTAATAACCAAAACCAAAAAGCAATTATTATACACTGTTAAGGAATTTTAGTCAACGGTCTGGCTAGGAGTGGAGAGGTAGTGTTTTGTGAAGGAAATATACCTGATTGCTTTTCTTTCTATACCAAAAGGGGACAGGATTTATAGCCAGACACCAGGACCTAGCTTTGACTTGGCTTACTTTTAATTGTAGCTAGCATTCAGTTACCCCTTCGATATGCCGTTCATAATGTACACACCTTTATGACGTATGTCACTTAACTGTCAAATTCAAATTCCTATATATTCTGTCTTCACACCTCCACTGTACAGAGAGACTCAAATCCTGCTGTGAGTATCGTGTCTTAAGTGACTTAGCCACTGATGGGCCCGAAGAGTCCAAAGCAGACGGCAGGAGCCACAGTGGTACATGCCCAAATGTCCATAGTGTGTCAGACAAGCCACTTAATACTCTTTGTTTCTCAACTTCTGATAACTACCTTGAAGCCAGAATAAAATGAATTCATTCCACAGGAACGACGGCATCAGAGGAACTGTTAAAATCATCACACGCAGACCTTGGGAACCACAGTCTTTGTCTTAGTGATTCATTTAAATTTTGTGGTACTGGGTACTGAGCTCAGGGCCTTCACACTGAACTTCATCCCCAGCCTCATTTTATATTTTTATTTTAATTCAGCATCTCGCTAAGTGCCAGCATCTCAGGGTAGACTTCTCAGTTCCACCTGGAGAAATGTGACCACCTTTCCTTCTGACCTAGAGGACTACTTCATCCCAGTTTCTCACATGCCATTTCCCTTTAGAACACTTTATTTTCCTAAAGCTAATAGCTGTTTCTTTCTGTTTCTTTTAATGAAGAAGGCACATTTCTGCTGTTTATGGGAAAATCTGACCTTTGTGAAATGTTACAGTTAAATAAAATGTTAAAGATCACCAAGCCACATCCTGTCCCTTAACAGAGGAGAAAATTAGAGAGGACACAGAGAGACAACGAAAGCCCATGTCTTCCCATCCCTCCACTCACTAGGCGTCCTCTCCAGATGTGGACACAGAACACAGGGCGCTCCGCACATCATTTTAAACTGATAAGAGAAACTTTACTCCCATAAGCACATAAGAATGACAGGAATATAGTCTTTTCTGTACTTTACCATCCCTCGCCCCATCAACACACATAGCATAAGCTAGACCACTGCGTGTTGTATCTCTGCTAATATTTTTAAACACTAGAGATCACGAAGTCTTTAACTGAGCACCTAGCTATGTTAAGCATAGAATGTGCTGACTTAGAGTTATGATTCCACGTCTTCCTCAAGACAGGCCTGCACTGGAGTGATTATTCCCCTTTTACAGCTAGTAATATTCTGGAGGTTAGGAAGATTAGGAAAATAAGAAAAGGTTAACTTTCCATTGCATGAAATTCCTCTGTGTTCCTGCTGCTTCTCTGATGAAACCAGCTTATTTTTTACAGAACTCTGAGGTATACTAAATAATGTGGCAGCGCATGTTCAACACCGGATGGAATGAGCAATCCCAGTCTTCTGTGCGGTCCAGCTACTCACTGACTATTTGGACACAGTTAGCAGCCACTTTCTGCCAAGTCAAGGAAACGCAACGTGACGCGCAAGTCTGTGAGAAGCTGATTCTCATGAGCTAGAGAGAATGGTGTTCTCACTGAAGATGCAAACAGACCCTTCCAGAGACGCCAGAGGGTCAGCACTTAAAGGAATGAGGGGTATTGGGAAACGCTGGAATGACCAGCATTATCCTGCTCAGAATCTCAACATCGTGATCACATTGTGTGTATTTATGTCCCTCTAGGTCCTTCTCGGGCTTCTCTGGAGTAATTCCCATTAACTGAGTAATGGGGCACTAAGCCGAAGGCTGCGATCTCCTCCTTCCTACCCTTCTGGTCCTCGCCACCTTGGGGAAGTCGTATCATCCTCGCTTGAATTTAAACAACGCTCTTAGAGAGGGAAAGCGCTTGACACGAAGCCACAGCTATTTCACTGGAAAGAAGAACGCACTAAACTTAGCTCAAAAACACAGCAGAGACTGGGTAGCGCCTGCGTGGATGGCAAGAGGCTTGATTTCACTGTGCTTCCCTTCAGCTGTCTTTAACATAGGCAATAGGCATAAGCTGACTCTACAGAATTTTTGATTTATTTATTCATTCATCCATTATATTTATGTATGGTTGGTGGGATAGGGATTGAACCCAGGGCCTTCACAATGAGCTCCATTCCCAGGCTTTTCTTTGTTTATTTTTTTTTTTATTTTGAATCAGGGTCTAGTTAAAATAATAAGTTGCCCCAGGCCAGGTTCCAACTTGCAATCCTCCTGCCTCAGCCTCCCAGGATGCTGGGATCACAGACATGAGCCACCATGTCTGGCTGCCTGACGGGATATTTCAAAGAAAATGCTCTGAACATTATCTAAGAAAGTATTGCCTAGTACTAGAAGACAAATCACAAATGAAATTCTACATTTTTTAGTAGCTTGCATTTTTAAAGAAATGGCTAAATCAATTTCAGTAATATATTTATTCCAATTTAGGCAGGGTAGTTTCATTTAAGTGTATAATCATTAAAAACATCCTTCTCCATTTCCAGGATCCTTATGTAAGTGTCTTCTGCAATTGGTGCTGGTTTGACTTTAGCACTTTCTATAGTTCTATTCACAGTGTCACACATACAAGTGACTGTGAACTTTCACCACATCAACATGTAAAGCCGTGCTGCTCTCAATTCTTAGCCCTTTTCATGTCACCGACAGCTTTGATATCGCCACTGAATGTGGCTACTTCCCTCTTTTTCTCATGGAGACTTCCCTGCTTTGACATTTTCTCTAGCAATAATATCACGTAGAAGTAAAGCCAACAGCAACAAATGAGTATTCAACAAAAGCAAAACATCCAGACAGAAGGAGTTAGCAGCCATCTCCAGGGGAGCGAGGAGGAGCTTGGCGGAGAGATGGTCTCGCAGACCTCACTCCCGAGCAAAGCACCAAGTATTGCTTCTGACACCCAGAAACACCCAGCAACGTGGATTCAGACATAAGACAAAAGTAAATGCTGACTTATTCTAATTTAGCAAGCAGATATTGAGATAAGTATTAATCTTTTCAATCTTTTCTCCCAAAACACACAAAAGGAAAATGGCACAACTCAGTGATCTCACAGGGGGATGATTTATGGAGTGCTTCTAGTCAAGCTGTCAAAACTCTCTTTTTTGGAATAGGTGATTTCTTTTTATTAGCGCATGTTCGTGATACATAATGCATAGTTCATTGCTGGAAGTTGGTACAGGAACACGCTGCATCTTAATTCATTTTAATTCCACTCTCTTTCCCCTCTCCCCTCTGTCTCTTGGTTCTCTTCCCATTTGCAAAAGATATCTCCCTATTTCCTATCATCTATCTTTTATTTTGCTCTTCAATTATTAATACTTTGGGGGTTTGTTATATAACAGAAACCATGAGATATTTAAGCTTGTATGTCTGATTTATATTGCTAAGCATTATGGTCTCAAGGTGGATCCATTTTTCTACAAATGATTCAAATTTATCCCTTAGAGCTGAGTAGTTCTCCATTGTGTATACATGCTATATTTTCCTTACCCACTCTTCTGTTGGTAGGCACATAGACTGCTTCTAAATTTTAGCTGTTTGAAGTTGGGCCACTGAAAACACGGGTATGCACGGATTGCTTCAGAAGCAGAACCAAAACTTTTTCAACCAGAAAGATAAGAGGTCTCACAACAAGGCAAGAAGTCTGCCACAGTCCTGTGCAAATTATAAAAAGAGTGAAACCCCTTGATTTATGAATCAAAGTCCGGCTTATTTTATTTTTAGTCATAACAGAGGTTCTAATGATTTAAGAAATTAAATAGCCAAAGAAAAGGAACTTGCACTTCCAAACTGTAATCAGATTGAGATGGGGAGCAAGGAAAGGGAGACAGAGGTAAGAAAAGGATGGACCAAGTGACAGAAAGTGTGGAAGAGAGAGGTGATAACCAGAAGCTAATTTCACATATTTCACAGTGTTTATGTTTATGCTGTGTTCGCATATGTATTCACATTTCTACATGCATGGATGCACATTTATATATACATACATAGGCATATATAAATATAAGTATAAACATTGCTAAGAATGTGGGTCCTAAGTGTCTCTCCAAACCCATGTGTTGAAAGCTAAGTCTCTGACTTATCCCGTTTGGAGACTGGTAGAAACCTTAACAGGTGGGATCCAGTGGGAAATGTTCAGGTCATCCGGGGTCAGGCCCTTGAAGAGGACACGGGCGCCCGGCCGCTTCCTTCTGGGCTGCTCGGTGCTCACCACAGCCCCAAAAAACAATACAGCCAAATGATTAGGGGCAGAAACCTCCCAAACTGGATCGTTTCTGCACGACATAGTCATCAGTTACTCCATCTGACCCCGTAATATGTCCACTTCCTTTAGGATCTCACACACAAAGTGCTTTGAACGCCTGTCGTAGTCCATGGAAACAAGCACACTCTCCACTGTAAATTGTACTTTTATTTCCTACAACCCTGCAAAAGAAAATCCCTCCAATCACACTACAATGTCATGCTTTCTTATCATTTAGAAATCTGAACCAATGATGGGATGAATGTCCATGCTGATGTGGGCACTGAGAGTTAAGTCGTGTGGGGCATCTGGCTGCTTTCAGTTTAATGCTTTTTCTTCTTTTTCTTTTTTTAACAGAGTCTTGCTAAGTCATTCAGTAGCCTGGGCTGGGTTCAAACTTGGCATCTTTGAGCTTCAGCCTCCATGACTGCTGGATTAAAGGCAAGTGCCACCATATCCAGCTACTCTCTTCTAATTTTAAAACAGCATTAATGCAAGATTTTTATCATAGAGATATTAAAATGTGAATCTGTATTCATTGAAAATTTGAGAAAATATGGTATTTTTGTTCTGTAACAAATAGCGTCTGAATTTCCCAAGAGGAGGCTTCCTATATTCATCATTCATGTTTACTGTATGTGTCCCTAGAATCCAAAACACTGAGAGAAAATTATGGTGAATGCTTATGTTTTAAAAATTTATGACAGGCAAGAACTTACTGCCATGTGTCCCCTCAAAATCTTCCCCTCAGTACAAACACACTCATCCCATGGTCCTTGCTACTTCCTGCAGCAGCTCTGGAGTCCTCTTTCCTGAGGCTCTTTACCCAGCGCATGGTCCTGGGTGCCCTGATGTCCTGAATGGACTCCAAATATTTCCCTTTCATGGTCATTTTGGGGAAGAGCCAGAAGTCACATGGTGTCAGATCCAGATGACCAAGGTAGACGAGGATGCAGAGTCACGTTTTTAGAAGCTACTTTTCCTCTGGATGGGGCTCGGCAGCAGCATTCATTGTATTTTTTATCACTGTATTTTCGTACATTTTATCTCAGAAAGACATCCAGGAAAGAGGACTCCAGAGCTGCTTCAGAAAGGAGAAAGAATGATGCAGTAAGTCTGTTTGAAGCAAAGGAGAGGATTTTGAGGGGATTCATGGAAACGTGTCTTTTCCTGTAATGAATTATTAAAATTTAAACACTCATTCCTTGGATAATGTCCTGAAAATTGTTTTTCTAGGCATCAAGTTCCATTTCATAGTGTTAAAGTGCTGCTATCCGAAACAAGGTACATGTATTGAGTAATTCACACCTCACACATAGTAAGCATGAGCACATTAATTGAAAATTGAATTGGCAATAGAACTGAGGGATGCGATACGGTCTGTCTGTCTTTTCACTCTCCTTCTGCCATGTTGTCCTGATACTTCACGTGCTGAGGGGCTGAAGAACAGGCCTTCCTGCCCCCAAGGGCACGGAGAAGGGTAATGGGATAAATTAGTCAGGTTTGAGCGCTCCCTAGATAAACCTCAAATCCAAGGCCACAAACGCCTCTTGGTAATTTTTGCCTGATGGAAAGAAAGCCCAAAATGTGTGATAAGCGCAGAAGGAGATGATGTGCTGTCCCCTGAAGTTCCCAAAGTATGTGGACGGAAGTCCTGCAGTGTCCAGCGGCAAAAAAAAGACTAAAAGAAAATTACATAGCAGGAGAAAGGAACAAATAAAGGTCACTTTCCTAGTGTTTTTTTTTTTAATCCACAGCTTTCCTGATGTAATCCAATTTAATGAGCTGTAGAAATCCAGAGCTCTTTCAAATTTTAAAGCAATTACAACACAAATGACTCCAAAGCAAGATGATCTTATTATGGCGAGGCTATAAAATGCTAACTTCAGGATGTCAAGAAAACAGAATGGTTCTTGGCTGGTGTGTCAGATTTATGGAAGGTTTGTGGTGCTGTCGGCATCTGGTTATCCTTGGAGAATAGTTTACTACCCCACACGCAGCACTTTCTTTGAGACTGTTTTTGGAATTATTACTACAAAGGGTAGGCACATTTTTCTATGCATCTCCGAAAGTTTCCTTCAGAATCATGCCCAGTTCAGTGGTTGAGGGGGGAAAAAAAACCAACAAAAAGATGGAATGTTATTTTGCATTTATAGCTTGGGCTAAAATAGCTTATGAAAGCGTCTCCTGGGCTTCCATTTGGTGGCACTAAGATGGTAATGTTGAAAGTGTGACCACTGCCAAAATGAACATCATGGGGCAATTCAAACAAGCAAATGACTGGCCGCACCCCAGCCTACAGAATGAGCAAGCTGTGGTTTAACATCCGCCCCCCGCCCAGGGGATTCTGGGGCCCACTCCAGCTCGGGAGCTGCCGCATTAGGGCCGCGCATTGAGACTGACCTTCCCACCAGCCCCACAAGCCTGCTTTGTTGAAATGTCATGGCACGCTACTGTGTTCCCACACCACCCCCGCACCCAGGGCCTCCCCGGGGTCTGGAATCGCCTCTGGCTTCGAGCAAACAGGATTTCAGGAGCTCTGGCACACCAGATCAAATCAAAAGAGAATGAAGCCTCAGCCGCCTGGGGCTGTCTGGATGTTGTAGGAGTGGGTGATGACAAAGTTCCTAAGGAAATACAACCTCAACTTTGCAAGAGAATATTCTCCTGGGAGCTGAACCGAAGCATTGTCCTGGTGGCAAGATCTCCATCTTTTGTCCTCTGTCTGACTTCTTCTTGATACCCCAGCTAGAGCTGCCAGCAGGAACTGTGGGGTCCTTCAAATCCAAAACCAGGGTCTCAGGGAATCACAGAGGACACAGTCAAGGCTAAGGCCTGCGTCTTGGAACCACATGCTGGGCCTGGCTGTCTGCCGAGTGAGCTCCCTGGTGTGGACTGGATGTACCTCCGAACTGTTTTCCTTGGGCTGCACTGTGGATGTCAGACACCCACATCCTGGGGCACCACCATCACCTCCCCATGAAGTCTCCCTCTTGATTTCTGCCTCCCTTCTCTACGGACTGTTTGCTCCACCCTCTGATGCCACACACTTGGACGTGACCTCCCAACTAGGTGCCGACTCAGTGCAGGGCTAGGCCAGCCCCAGCTGCACAGCTCTCCAGGAAAAGAAACAAGTCCATTTGCATAGCTTTTCTGCATTTCGCAGTGTACTAACTTCCACTGTGGCCCATTCTGAAGGACCAACCTCACCTTAACAGATTTGGGAAGATGGCACACACACAGCAAACCCCAGCACACCCCCATCCCCATCCCGGAAAGTCAATCTGTCTCATTATAACTAACCGTTTCTTGGCCGTACTTACGAAGATGGACAACACACAAAGCTGGTTGTGTGTTTTGCTGCAATATATTTTTTTAATTTAAACACACACTGTATTTTTTATCGCACCTCATTACCTTCAGGGGCTTGCTGGATGATTTACGTAAACATAAAAAGAAAGAATTAAGAGTCAAAACGAGAATTCACAAAGTTTGTGGTGATCTGAAGAAACCTTTGGGAATTTTGTCTCCTACAGAGCTCTTTCAGGGAATCAGTTATGTTTCTAAAGAATCAAGGCTACGAACTACTTTGTCTCCAACCAAGACATGATGGAAAATCTACATTCAGAGTACTGACTTCAGAACAAGGAATTTTCTCTGCAAGCGATGAATAAAACGGAGTTTATAGATGTCATTTCAGAAATAAAAGTATTTTCTACAATTAGTAAAATGGAAGAAAGCTAGATGAGGAACACTTTCAGTCCCCGGTGGATGAATATTGGATGTCAGCCTTGGACGAAAGGCATGACATTGTTCAGTCCGGCAGCTGGCAAAGACGCACCCTTCCTCATGGGCCCGGAGGTTCTTCCACAGCCTTGCTCTGTCTGAAAATCTTTTCCACAAGCAATATAACATTTCGGGTACTAGTTTCCCCACTGCCTGCTGTCTGTGGGAGTGATTACATCCTGGGTATTTACTGTGGCTGCTTTTTTGGAAGCTGACACAGAAGCATGCAATGGTCTAGAAATCAAAGGCCGAGCTTGTCTGCAGAAAGAGCTCTTTATCATGTACTCTTGACGTATTCTGGATGGTTTGCCCAGCATTGCTCAGACCTGTATTCCATCACCTACCATAATCTGGTAAAACTAGATGCAGGTATATGCTTCAAGAGGGATTAAATGTGTTCATCAAGTCAAAGTTGATCATCACCAAGACTGAAATCCATCACATTTATTTGAAAATTCTCCAACGTGGATGACATGATTTATTGACATTTCGGACACAAATAATGGTTGTGCAATCCACCTTTAAAAGATTTTTGAATTTTCAGTCAAGGTGCCATAATTTTTTTAAATTTAATTTTATTTTAATGGTACATTTTCGATGTACACATTGCTAACATTCATCATTGGGGAATTGTACCTGTACGTGATATACCTTGTTGCTTCTTTTTTTCCCGTTCCCCTCCCCTCACCCCCTCCTCCCTCCCTATTTACAAAAGCTTTGTTTCCATTTTCTCCTTCCATTTCTTATTTCTCTTGTCCTCTGTCCCATTCCTTCTCCCTTGTTCCCTTTCCCATTTGGACATTTTCTTCCCTTTCCCAATATAATACATTTTAGTCTTTATTTACACTTTCAGTTTCTCACACCAGAGAAACTATGTGGTATTTAAACATGTGTGTCCCATTTATTTCACTTAAGAGTATGGTCTCAAGATGCATCCATTTACCTAGGAATATCTCAGGCTTATCATTCTTTATGGCAGAGTAGTACTCCATTGTATTTAAAAAGACGCATTTTCTTAGTCCATTCTGCTGTTGATGGGCATTTGGATTGTTTCCAAGATTTAGCAGTTACAAACTGCTGCTATAAACAGGGGTGTGCATATATCCCTGCGGTATGCTGCTTTTCATTCTTTTGGAAGATACCAAGAAGGGGAATAGCTGGGTCAAATATAATCTTTAGTCCTAGTTCCCTGAGGAATCTCCACACTGATTTCCATAGCGGGTGCACCAGTCTACATTCCCACGAACGGTAGAGAAGGGTTCCTTTTTCTCCACAGCCCCTCCAGCATTTGTTATTGGTTGATTTGTTGATAATAGCCATTCTTTGTGGAGTGAGGTGGAATCTCAGGGTTGTTTTAATTTCAAGATTCCATAATTACTAAGTGAAATACACTTTTAAAGTAATTTAAAAATAAAAAAATAATAATTTAAAAATGCCCTAGAAAGTCAAACACCAATATGTAAAACACTGAAGCAAAAGGGCACAGAAAGCACTGGTTTTCTATGCTCGGTGCAATGGCTCCGGAAGCAGAGTCTAAGGCTCAAAGTACCTTGGTATTGAAGGTGAGGTTCCAGATCACAGCTCATACGCCACTACGCCAGCATGATCCCAAAGGGAAACTCAGGACTGGCATAAAACACATATTTCAGAGGGATCCCCACCCAGAGTGAACGAGCTGGGGACTTTACACCTCTAATTGCTCACCGATGAAGATCTCTCTTGACTTCCTGTGACTGCTACAAGGCCAGAGAGGACAATGTTGGCTGTGGGAAGTCGATCTGGGTCATGAGAAATGGGAAAGGGATCCGTGGGGATATGGAGGATGCTCTAGCAGTTTCCACTACAAATCAATTTTCAAACTGAAGAAAATATTCAAAAAGCTAAAGAATAAGTACATTATGCATAGATGTAGGCAACACAATTGACTATATGATGAGTTTTTAAATTTAAAAACTTATTACAGCAAAAACCACACTGCCATGAATCCCCTCAAAATCCTCCCTTCACTGTGAACACACTCATCCCATCGTCCTGGACACTTCCTGCGGCAGCTCTGGAGTCCTCTTTCCTGAGGGTCTTTAGCTGCGCTGTCCTGGCTGCCTCAGTGTCCTGAATGGATTCAAAACGTTTCCCTTTCGTGGTCATTTTGACTTTGGGGAAGAGCCAGAAGTCACACGGTGCCAGATCTGGTGACTAAGGTGGAAGAGGACACAGCGTCATGTTTTTACGAGCGGCCTTTCGGTTGGATGGTGCGTGGCAGCAGCAGGCACGGTATTTAGCATCATGCACATCTACGAAGATGCCCAGGAAAGAAGACTTCCAGCCATATCTTCCTCAGAACGTGAAGAGAACAGCGGGATAAGTGTGTTCAAAGCAAGAGAGAATATTTTGAGGGAGATTCATGGCATCGTGTGATAAATTTTAAAAATGTAAACATTCACATACTTTGACCACACTTCCTATGTACATATATACTTATATACACACATCTCTCCATGTATGTATGTGCATATGTGTATAATATAAACGAATACTGGGGAGGGCAGAGGGAGAAAGGCCACATCCACAGCAGACCCTCCCGGGGCTCAGGAAAGCTCAGGACTCCAGAGAGTGGGGCGACGAGCAGGTCCCAGATGGAGCCCTGGATGCTGTCATTATTGTGCTGCCTGACTGTCCACCACCCAGACTTGGCGGCTTCACCAAGTGCTGTGATACTCCCTCCCCAGCTGTGAAAGGCACTTAGCACATAAAAGACGAGGGAGGACTGAGAGTGGCTAACTACATACACTGCAACGGAGGGGTGTGTAGTTAGACTCCTTCTCCCTGACCCCCAAGAGGGCCTCAGTCTTGGGGGACACATTCCTACTGAAGGGCAGAGGGGTGGCGTTATCAGACCTGCCTGGTCCAGCCCTGTGAGGTCCCACCTGCCATCCTGGGGCTACCCATTCCTCTGAGGAAGCCGATTCTGGAGCAATGTGGCTCTGGTCTCGGGGAGGCCTGGTCCATCACATCCCATCTAACCCCACCTCATCCCATCCTATCCTATCCCATCCCACCTCGTCCCACCCCACCTCATCCCAGCCCATCCCACTCCGCCTCATCCCGTTCCATTTATCTTTCTGCAGTACTGGGATTGATCCCAGGGCCTTAACACTGAACTTCACCCCCAATCTTTTTTAATTTTTCTTTTTTTTTTTGGGGGGGGGTACCAGGGATCGAACTTGCACCCTTGTGCTTTCTAACCACTCTAACCACTGAACTAAATCCTCAGCCTAATTTTTTATTTTGAGAAAGCATCTCACCACATTGCTAAGTTGCTCAGGCTGGGCCCAAACTTGCGATCCTCCTGCCTCAGCCTCCCAGAGTGCTGGACTACACGTACGCACCACCGCAGCTGGCTGGCTTCTGTTCCTAATAAAGGCCAAGGTGAGGACTTGGTAGTTTTGTGCTCAAGGTCCTCGCAGTCGACCCCACCCGTCTGCCTCTTCCTGGTGCCTCATGCTCCACATTTGTCTTTGTTCCTGCCACGGAGCCTCCGACCGGAAAGACCGCCCAGTCCGAAATTCTACTCTTGTCCTTGGGAGGAGCCGTCTACTGCCTCCCGCTCTGGTCTAGAAATGCCTGCTCTGCTTTTGTGTGAGGCGCAGTCCTCTGTGCCCACGCGGACGGGGCTTCCTCTAACGCCACCTCTGCACTCCAGCTCTCCATGGGACTCCTCTGTCACCCGGACTCCTTTTCCTGACTGTGTTTCTTCTCACAAGGAACCAACTTCTCATGGCTGCTGTAGGGTCACAGCAGCCCCATGTCTGTGACTGAGGGCTTTGGGGCCCCAACAAGGACACAGCAGCAGACAGTATGGGGACCAGGAGGAGAGGAGCAGGAGGAGCAGCTGTGGCCTCTACCTACCTCTCACCTTCTGCCATTTAGACACCACGCGGGTCGGGCAGGCATTAACATGGGCTGGCGGCGAGGAGTTCCGCTAGGATTGGCATAGGCACACACTCTGCGTTTATGTTTATTCCCCGCACTAACATATCCCGCTAAAAACAGATTTTCCTCTTGAGAGCTTTACTTTGATGTGAGGTGCTCATTATTAGAGCTTTTTAAAACATGATACTTCAGGTGTCCCCTCTAATAGTGGCATCAGTCTGTAGCACAAACTCAGCAGAATACATGCTATATTCTACATCTACCTAAAATTTTACATTACAAAAAGATCTGCTTCACAACCTCAATGTCAAACTTGGTAACAGTGTTTTTTTTTGGGGTTTTTTTGTTTTTTGTTTTTTGTTTTGTTTTTTTTGTTTTTGCACTGGAGATTAAACCCAGAGCCTTCGCACTGAGCTTTACCCTGGTCCTTTTTAAATGTTATTTATTTTTAGACAAAATCTCACTAAGTCTCCAAGTTGCTCAGGTTGGGCTCAAAGTTATAATTCTTATGCCTCAACCTCCCAGACCTCTGAGATTACAGGCGAGCACCACCATGCCTGGCTAAGAGTTCAATTTCAAATGAATTTATTAAACAGACTACAGCCCAGTAGGTAAGTCTGGAAAATACCCTTGTGGGAATGTTTCTTCATTTCTCGGCTAAGGCATCCAGTTCAGGGTAGACCTCTGGAGTCCCCGCTTGTCTGCCTCAGAGAGGTAAGGACTTTCAGCCTAAAGGTTGGTCCTGGTAAGTTCCCTAATAAAAGCAGATTGAACCTGGTGATTTTTCAGGCATCCCAATCCCACCCAGAAGACCTGGTGGAATCAGTCTTGTTGCTCCAAGGTAGTAGTGAATATGTGTCTGGGTTACTTTCTAGGGTCTGAGACACAATACCCAACGCCTACAGCTTTAAGAGGGAGAGGTTTATATAGAGGTTTTAGTCCATAGTCGGCTGGCACCGAGGGAGTGTCATGGCAGAGAGGCCTGGCAGAGGAGAAACAGTCCATGGCAGGGCAGGCAGGAAGCAAAGAAAGATCAACGAACAAGGCGAGGAGATAGACCCTTCCAGGCCACGACCCAGTGACCACTGCCTCCAACCATGCTCCACCTTCCAACATCACATTTAGCTATAAACCCATCAGTGGACTAATCCACTGAGGAGTGTCATATCCGTGGTCCAATCACCATGAGGTGTTTTTGGGGGGACATTTACATATAAACCATATCATTGCAGCAGCTCCTCCTCGTGCTTATCCACCATTATCCTTCAGTCCCTGAGCACACCCAGGCTTTCTTGGTACGTGCTTCTGTCCTGAATCCCATTTCCTTTCTCTAAGAGCTGAATATATTCCCTGGCTGTTGCCAGCTTCTCTTGCTGGGAGGTAGGACGTCCTACACACTTCTTTTTCATTGCTCCCCATCTTGCCTCCTTCTCTGTTGCTCTTTCACACATATAAACACACACACACAAGGCCACGTGCTGCCCCAAGAATCACTAATTCCTGCACATCCCCTATCCTCTGTCCTGTGACTTGCTGGTGGTACTGAGGATTCAGTCCAGGTCTTCACACTGAGCGACATTCCTAGTCCTTTTTATTTTGAGACAAGTTCTCTCCAAAGTCACTTCCCACTACAAAATGGAATGGTGCTGAGATTATATGTTTCTGTCACAATGGTTCAACCCAAGACCTGTTCCAGTAAAAATAAGATGATACCAGTTTTAGATTTTACTTCTGAAAAATTCAGGGTCTTGCTAATTCAGTAAATTGCCCAGGCTGGGCTTGAACTGGCCACCCTCTTGCCTCAGCCTTCCACAGTGCTGAGATTATCATGATTTTGCCTGGACTTCATGGAACCTGATGCAAGCTCCAAAGACACCCACCTGCTGTACCCGCCTGGAAACTGGGACCAAGAATGCTGATCCTCCTAATCAGCCAGACCTAGAACCAGGCTGCTTCCTGCAGCTCCATCTGACTGCCTCTTCCCCACCAGGTGCTACGGAGATGGCAGGATGTCTTGCTGGCAAACCCATGCATTTCAGCCGCATCTTTCTCTCACTTATTGCTCCTGAGACTCTGACAAGACTTGAGAGCGCCAGTCTTATCTGTTTTGCACATGATAAAATCAAGGCATAGTGGAATACTCCAAGCTGCCCTAGGCCACGATTTAGACTATCTGATCACAAACTTGCATTGGAAAAATATATCACTTAGAGCAATTCCTTTTCCCCCACAAGAGCCACCTGAGGTCTCACAGTCAATAAGATTGAGAACTATTCCCTCTAGCAAAATCCACAGACCACCAATTTCCATTAAGTATTTATAGCTGAAATAAAATCTACCCAGAATCAGGCCGGCATTTCATATGCAGAATCCATTTAATTTAGTTGAGTTGGCTGATATCTTCTTGCCCATCAACATCCGCTATTTCTAGGAAATATAAATCTATATATCTGCAGTGACCTGTGTATATTCCTAATGGCAATGTGGAGAAAAATAGCTAAAAAGGGCTCTATTTCATTTTTTAATTGGGAACCAAAAGTGACAGTTCATCTGAAACATTTTCAAGCCAAGATTGACAACAAATGACTGAGATTTGGTTTCCAAAATCATTTGGGGAGAAAAAACTTACTCTGAGACACACAAAGACATTAAAGGTTGAGAGTTCTGCAGCAGACTCCTCTAACTGGATGGAAGAAGTTGATCATTTGTTTGCATATGTTTTTCTTTTGTTTGCTCCACTTGTAATTTTGCACAGCACAAAAATAAGACATAAATGTAAAACAAATATCAGTTTCTTCCCCATCAAAGATTCTGTAGCTTAATATTATACGGAGTGATGTGGGAGCAGATCAGCATGTCCTCAGATTCGAGGGTCTTATAGGCAAATCTTGTGCTGACCAAGGTCAGCACAAGATTTGCCTATAAATTAGTGCCACAGAATGAGGATGGGTCTAAAAAGAGCTCTTGAATCCTAAAAGAACTAAAACTGGAAATTCCATTTGACCCAGCTGTTCCTCTTCTAGAAATCTTCCCTACAGAACTAAAGACATACTACAATGACACATGCATATCAATGTGTATAGCAGCACAGAAGCTAAAGCCTGGGAGCAGCCTGGATGTCCATGAACAAAGGAATGGATTAAGAAAATGTATCTGTCTGTAATGGAATACTACTCAGCTATAAAGAAGGTTAAGAAAACAGATCTGTTGGGGCTGGGGATTTACCTCAGTGATTAGAGTGCTTGCCTTGCAAGCACAAGGGCCTGAGTTCGATCCCCAGCACCACAAAAAAAAAAAAAGAAAAGAAAACGGATCTGTCCATAATGGAATACTACTCAGCTATAAAGAAGGTTAAATTTGATTCATTTGTAGAAAAGTAAATGCACCTGGGAAATACAAGATTGAGTTAAATAAACCAGACACGTGAGCTTAAATACCATATGGTATGTTTCATTTGAATAAGGCCAAGTGCACAAAGAGCAAAATAAAGCATAGATAGAAGGAAAAATGAGACAGATCTCTTGCAAATGGGAAGGGGCCCAGGAGACTGAGGGTGAGGACAGAGGAGGATGGGAACGAGAAATAAGATGTATGATGTACATGTACAGGTATCATATCCACTAGGAATGTAAATATTACACATCATGTACATGAGCTAAGAATAACAACACCAAGAAGCATGGAAATGGGGAAAGGGGCTGTAGAGACAGAAGAAGAGAGGTGGGTTGGAGGGGGAAGGGGATAAAAAAGGAACAAGTCGGGCTATGTACATGCACCCACTCACCAAGATGAATGTAAACTTCATAGACTGTACTAATAAAATAAAAACGATAAAAAGAGCTCCGGCCCATGGTAGGTTGCAAGGCTGTTCTCTTTGTTAACAAAGTCAAAATACAGTATTTGCCTTCAAGAAATATCAGATTAGTTCAATTCCCAGCACCAAAAAAAAAAAAAAAAAAAAAAAAGAAAGAAATATCAGATTTTAGGGGACTGGAAATAAGCAGTAGTTTGGTGGAGCCCTGGGCAACAGGGTGAGTGCATTCGTAGGGTACAAGCAGAGGTGAAAGGGCTGCTCACCCGCGGGGGCAGCAAGAGCCGCAGGAGGCCATCTGTGCACAACTGTCCCATCACCCCTAATAGCTTCATCTGTGAAAGGTTACAGCCGATCCTGCTCAAAGTCGTTCCAGCTGCAAGGTGGCGTGGTGCTGAGAGTATATCTCAGCATCCCAACTCCTCAACCTAAAATGGTCAGTTTCGGTGGAAATAGGATTGCACCATTTTTAGATTTTACTGCTAAAAGATTAAGGCAAAGATTGAAGAAAAAGAAAGGTGAGTACGGAAAAGAAGACAGAAAAATGAAAACTGAAACACTTAAGGAAAGTAAGAACAAATGACATGTGGATCTTCCATAAATTCTATTAAAGGAGACACCAGGGCTCCTTGTCTTCCTGGCTCCTTAAAAATGGAGTTAATTCCATTAAAATAAAAATTTTTTAAAAATCCAAAAAAATAGAGTTAACTATAGAATTTGGTGCTAAGTATATAAAAACGAGGAAAACAGAAATGTTGCGCTGCTAGGGTTGAGTCACGTACCCTTTAAACATATGAATACACTCCTTGTAATGAAATTCTTTAATGGTTGTATCCAGTGTAAATAAGCCATGGTAACAGCAATTTCTGTGTTTTCTAGATGTATAGCACAGAGGCCAGAAATGACCAAAAGACTGTTGGGTGGGGCACAGAGGACATCTACATGATGTGGTGGGCCACCAAGAGCCACAACAACCATTGCTTGTAGGTCAAGATTCGAACCAGGGTTTCTGTGAACCAAGGCTCTAGTTACAGACATTAATGGCCATGATGCAAATTTCTGATTTTCAAGACTCTTTTATAGCAGTTTCCTGAGTTGTAAGTCACAGAGTTCCTGCTATGCGGACAATGCAGGTGTAAAACGACCCTGAGTCCCCAAAATTATGGTGACTGGCCTGAGGTCAGGGATTAGGCCAAACAAACAGCCTCCTGATACAAAGTCTAGATGCCATTTGAGCAGAACTATCTGGATTTTTTCCCAGAAGAAAAATAACAGATAAAAAGTTTAGCTGACAGGCATGCGTGGATTTAGCCAGATTTGCAGCATTTGCCAGAGACAGAACATCCGTGATAGTTTCCTTAGTTTATTTTCCTTTTCAAAAATATCTGTTTAATCACATCATCCTAAATGTATAGTAGTGAGCTTTGGAATTCTCAGTGCTTCCTGATTTTGGGGAAATCAGGACCTTTTACACTTTTAGTCTACTGGTTATTTTCCTTTTCTTTCGCTTATTTAAACCACAGCTTTATTGAGATACGATCCCCACATCATGACACCCACCCATTTAAAATGAACAATTCAATAGTTTTATGTACCATAAAATTCACTTATTTAATGCATATAACTTACTGGTCTTTAGACTATTCTGAGAGTTTACAGACATGACCATAATCAATTTTAGGACACTTTCATTGTGCTCCAAAAAAAAGTTTTATTCCCAACAAAAATCACCCCTTTTTTCAAAATCTACTTCTTCACCTCGTAATTATCAATCACTAATCTCCTTTCTCAGTGGATTTGTCTATTTTGGACATTTCATATAAACAGATTTATACCTTATGTGGACTTCTGTGGCATGCTTGTTTCACTTAGCATCATCTTTTCAAGGGTTGTCCATACTGAGAAGTCTATTAACACTTCATCCCTTTTCTTTGATGAATAGTACTCCATTTTATGGCATATCACATATTTTATTCATCCAACAGTTTACAGACATTTTTCTTGTTTCTGTGTTTTGGCTATTATGAATGATGCTGTTACGTGCATTCAGGTACAAGTCTTGGGGTGTATGCATGCATCCATTTCTCTTTGTTGATAACAGGTGTGGAATTATAGGATCGTTTAGGAACTCTCTATTTAGCACTTTGAGGAACTGAAAAACTATTTTCCAAAGTGGCTGCACAATTTCACATTTGCTCCAAAAAGTGTATGAGGGCTCCAACTTCTCTACCTCCCTGCCAACACTTATTATTATATATTTTTGTTTCTAGCCATGCTAGTATGTATTCAGCAGCACCTCACTGTAATCCATCAATTTATAAAAGTTTTCTGAAAATCTGAACACTGCAAGATACTTAGTAAAATAGTAACTATTGTCAGTACATATAGGGTTAGTGATGCTATCAGGAATTTCACTCAAAACAATTGAAGTGGGGAAAAAGAGGTTGAAAAGGGAGGTAGAAATGAAAGAAGGAGGACGCTGAACTGATAACTATTAATTTAGATAAGAGGCACCTGGACACTCATTCTACTGTTGTCTACTTGAAAATTTCCATTTAATAAAGTTTAAAGTTTACTGCAATAACTTCTTCAAAATATTTAATACCCTGGTGTGGTGTTCACCTAAGTTTGGAAAATCAAGCTTATTTTAAACAGCTGTATTTTCTTTGACAAATTTTTTATCCAGTGTAGGTTTAATTTCCCTTTATAAAGCACCGTTTCCTATTTATACCAAGTTTATCCATTATCTTAATGAAAAAAAATGACAAGTTTCTCTTATGGCATCATATTTTCCTACATCCTATATTCGATTGGTGGTTTTAAACCTCTGAAAACACAATGCTTCACAGATGATACTTAAGAAAATCAGTAGTCTTTAAATTTCTGGCCCGGCTTATTGTCAAAAATGTATTGCATATTGTGACACAGTTTGTTTATATATGCATGTATATATTTATTTATTTATGTTGGTTTTTTGAGACAAGTTCTCACTATGTAGTCCAGGACGACCTTGAGTTCACTATGCAGCTGAGGCCAGCCCTGAATGCACCATGATCCTCCTGCCTCAGCCTTCTCAGTGCTAGGATAACACACATGCAATGCTACACCCGATCTATGGCCCCATTTTAATATACAAATTCACTTTCACTGTGCCTTTCCATTTGTTTCTTTTCTATGATGTTCTATCTCATTATTATTTCTTAATTCTGGTCATGATACATTAAGGTGATTCAATAAACACAGTCACTTATAGTTTAAAAAACTGTGGGTTAAAAATATTACTTTAGATAAAGAAATAAGTCTATGTTACTCTTAAATCTAATGGAAGTTTCTGGAAATTTTCCAAAGTGACTGTTTTTAACTAACATGACAACCAAATAATTCTTCATAAATCAAACCACTCTCTTTTATAATGCATTTCCATCACATTTCTTCTTCCATTATCTCTGATGTCTATACTTATCTCTTGGAGTTTAGAGCTCCATTGGATGTGCAGTTTAATCTATTTTTATGAACGGTATCATCGGAAGTAGCAGAAGAATAATAAAGTCCATGGGAATATAAACGTATGTGCTAAAATCCAGCACAACACTGTCTTATTTCAAGAATACATTGTGGCCTGGAATTATCAAATGATTTGCATAAAAAAGACACGGTCAATGTCATCATTGATCCTAAAATCAAAGTCTTTTCATGCCACAGTACAGTCTACTGTGCTGCTTGATAAATGGGTACCCGATAATAAGAACCATTAACAGAAAAAGGCTATTTTCATAGGAAGGAGTTAATACTCAGGCACATGTCTCAATAATCGTTTCATTTCTAAAGTCTGCTTGCAGATCAGCTAAATAGAAATCTACTAATAAGAAAACCCATGTCCCTCAAAAAGGTACATTTATGTTGAAATAATGAAGAAAGAAAAATGAAATCATGCAGGATGACCTTAGGAAGTTGTTTTCACTTCATTCTACACCTAGTTGTCTTTAAATGCTAAATGCACTGTTTGCAATGCACTTTTGCCATTTTATCCGCATTCTTGTAATGTTAGGTTTATTAGCAGCTGCCTACATTTTCAAGAAAATCAGACTGAGTTCTAGTAACGCCTTAATATGCGGAAGGCGCCTGCTATGGATTGAAGTGCATTCCTCTAAACAGGTATGTCCAAGTTCTAACTCCAGTTACTGTGAGATGTGACACTGGAAAGAAAGTTGATACCCAAGTTAAAGTTAAGTCATCAGGGAGGAGCCTAGCTCAATATGACTGCTATTATTATGCAAAGGAGGATTCCGGAGGCAGAGACATCCACAGGAAAAGAACTCCGTGCTTCTGTAAGCCAAGAAACACCACAGATCTCCAACAAGCACCAGCACGTGGGGGAGACACCTGCAACAGTCCTCCTCCCAGGCTGGAAAAGGAACCACCTTCTTGACATCCTCCCCTCAGACTTCCGGTATCTTCCCCTCAGACTTCTGGTATCCTCCCCTCAGACTTCCGGTATCCCGAACCGGGGTACCACATACTTCTCTTGTTTAAGTCGCTAGTGGCAGTCCTTGCAAACTAACTACTGGAGAACAGAGATATCCCCAGTGTGCTAATTCCTCTCCTCGACTTGGCTCTGGACACTGGGGTCTTCATGGGTGTGCTGTGTACCACAGTAATGGGCACTCAGTGCAACTCTGGGGACTGAGAAGCCCAAGTGCAGTGATAGCTGTGCCTGAGTTCCACCCCTTCATCCCCTAGCACTCAGCGTACGTCCGTGTTGAATGTTCCACGGTATCATCACGAGGTGCTTAAAACTCACGGTGTGTCCTTTCCCAACTCAAATAACTGCGTGTGTTCCTCATCTCATCCTTGGGACGATTTCGGTTCTGGAATATACTGAAAAGGAACTGAAGACCCAGTCCCTGAAAACCCATGTAGATCACGGGTGAAAATTTCTTGGATGGAGTGGATCAGGTCACTACATGCACCACAGCACATAGCAGGGTCACAGTAGATATTCAGCTATTTGTTGCTAATCCAGCTTCTTTCCACTAGACTCCCCACAGCCATCTTTCTGGATACACTGCAGTGTTTAGGAACGATTTGCTAACTAAATCATTTCACCATGCAGGGATATTCTGATTCAAGGTAACATCCCCTCACTACTCCTGAGTTCTTCCCACTAAATCACCTAACAGAGTCTGACTTGTTTTCAACATGGTGCACTTTGATGTACATATAATAATCAAATCGCTGTGATGCATCTTTTTATCTCGAGGTAAACATCCGGAGGCTTCCCAATTAAGCCAGGCATTCAAAAGTGCTTATGAAATATTTCTCATATCCTGATTTTCACATTAGTCATCACCATTTGTTTTACTTCAGGTCGCTGAGAGCATTTTCCCTTTTTCTCTGGGCCAAATTTCTTTAAATGCCATTTCACGCATAAATGCACCACTCAGGTTTATTTTATGCATTAGTTTTACAAATGGACCCTGTATATTTTCATGTAATTCATCAACGCAAACACTGCAAAGAAGATAATCTTTAACGTTTTGTTTAAAAACTTTCTGCAGGAGGCCAACTCCCCATTTTTGCCCTCAATAGACGAAGGTGTAAATCTACAGTGCTTCTACTCTACTGATATATCGCAAGGTATGTTTTCAAATTCCTGGCAAGGAGAGACAGTTTTAAAAACTCTGGAGAGGGACTTCAATTTTTATCCTTCCGCCAAATGTGCCTGTATGTCTCTTTCCCCCAATTTTCACCATTTAACACCTTGAATTCAGATTGGTTCTATTTTTATATCTACATGATTATTTCCATAAGACACTCAATGGTGTCTGTCATTGTGAAAGAATATTGATCTTAAGGACTCTGGTTTAAGTATCTGGAGTTCACAGCACAGAAATGTCACTGATTTCCATTCACTTAAGTTTAATTTCTTCATGTTAGACAAGTAATCTTTCCCTCACTTAAGAAGGAGCTGAATATGTCTTCCTGTCATACGGAGAAGAGAACAGACATGTGAACCCACCTATATAGATACCTCACTTCATCAGAAACTGCTTCCTCTCTTATCACTGGGACATATACATCACTTTAAAGTTTTCTAAGAATGAACATCTAGTATGGAAGTTGAAAAGATTTCATAAGATGGCTGTCTCTAATCGACTTCTACTGGCGTGGAGATGTTATAGTAGCAATAAGATTTGTCAAAGATCATTATACTAAATTTATCCACCCATTCACTCCAGCAATTATAAAGACACATTCAGAACTGTATTCTGTGATGTGAGAAACATAAAGATTAACCCGACGCTGATTACATCCTTGAAGAAGCCATAGTCAATTAGAGAAGACAAAAGGATATAAATTTAAATAAGGGGACTCAATGAAGACCTTATTCATATCTGAAGACATGATTCTCTGAAGTGTCAAAGTTAGCTCTCAAAGTTCAAAACCACTGGAGCAATTATTCACGTGGAAAAGCATTCCAGGAGAGAAAAGAGAAGGAAAAACATCTCCCGAGTGAGAACTCTAGGATTATCTAGGAATGCCGTCCAATTAGTGGAAGAGCTATATGACACTGAGCAGCCGAGACACAAGGCTGTGGTGTGTCAGACCCCATCACCTGCCCAGGAGAAGGAAAAAGTTATTGAGACAGGAGATGGGACTGCACACCCAGTTTAGAATGGGAAAATCCATGGGAAAATGGAGGAAAAATAAGATTGTGTTCTTAGAATTTCACACGAGCACTATTGGACCAACTCCCACTTTTTGTTCTTGTTTTTTTTCAGGACTCCATTAGTTGAAAGAAAATTAGAATTTTTGTGAGTGTCTAAGCCTTGCTGTTGATGGCCCCACTTATTAAAAGTATGGTACTCTTAAGAAATTAAATATTCTCCTGGGATAAAACTGAGTTTGGTGGTTGATCAGACAACTGCCATTTATGAGTTGTGGGGACTTCATGCAGTTCACCACACTCCTCTTCAACATAAGCAGTCTGTATTTTTTCAGGTTGTCCTTTTAACATGGGCCATGTCACAATGTTACAGAAGTCAAACCTTCCAGACATAGCGAGGATGCCGAAGGTGTCAGAAGAGCCCAGTAATTTAAACCAGTCAACTGAGAATAAAATGCATGATAATCTTGGAAAAAAGCCAATACATTTTTTTCTCCATTTTCTCCTTTCAGAGATGCTTAAAAAGAAAGGAATCCCCTGTCTGGATTAATTATTTCAGACCATTTTAGGGGAAACTGCAGTGTAACGAATGAGTTTGGATAGTGATGCCAGTTTTTCCATGTAACAAGTGGCCGAAATGTTAATCACACCTATTGAAACTTGGGAGAGCAGAGCACCCTAAAAAAGAAATCCCCCTCCCCCCGGTGTACGCTTGGATCCCTGCTTCAGTGCATGGGCGCCCTTTCAGGAGCACCCAGGAGGCAAAATTTATAGGATGATGATAAACCAGACAGAAAGCAAAATCTGAACTGTCCTACAAAGGGAGAACGGACAGCTTCCCTGAGGCAGACAGGGAACGTCTTCTCTCAGGTCAACTAGCCTCTTCTAGATAGAGTTTCTATTTGTTTTACATGACTACCCATTTTCTTTCTACCAAAGCAAGTCTCTCCTAATCCTAGGAACTCACTCGAGAGTAAGGGTGCTTTGCACCAATACAATCGACCTTCTACAAACCAGGAAAGGATTTTCCTTGATGATAATAGCCCTAAAATCAGAATAGTTTATTTTGAATTAGCATATAATTTAAACATTAACTAGTCCTTAACTCACAAAGAATACCTTAACTGTTCTACGCTTTAAGGCGTAAGAGTCTCTTGAATATACTAACCTGACTTCCCAAGTCAATTTTCTCTTTCAAATCCTCCATTGGCCCCCTCTTTCCAGTGGTCTGCCAGTCTTAGCCATTTTCCATCAATAGGACAAAATCTCTGATACCCACAAGTGCAAGGAGGAAAGATTTTTTTTTTGGCTTGTGGTTTTAGTCCACAGCCAGCTGAAAGGAAGTCAGGAAGAGCACAGCAGAAGGGTCTAGTGGTCAAAAAGCTGCTCACATCACGGCGGCAGGAAGCAGAGGAGAAGGGAGGATCCAGGGACAAAAATACACTCTTCCAAGTCATGGCGCCAATGACCATCTCCCATCAGGCCCCCCTCCTAACAGCACATGCAGCTACAAACATCAACACATGAATCCTCTGAAAAGTACAGGACCCCCATGATCCAGTCACCTTCCAAACACAGGAGACTCTGAGGGATATTTTAGATTTAAATCAAACTAACTTCTTCTGCATCAGTTTTCTCTCCCTTCCACTTATATCCTTTGATCATTACTTAACCACGCTACTTCACATCCCGAGACCTTTGTACAAGCAGTTCCCTGTAGCTAAAGTGTTATTTTCTCTGAATCACCCAGGGGGACTTTTCTGATCTTTGCAGATCCCACTCAAATGTCACCTCTGCAAAGCCCTCCGTGAATCTCCCTAGAAATTCCTTCAATACCTGATGCAGACTTCGTCCCCAAAGCCAGGGGACTTCACTTCTTCTCTAGCAATCTCCACATTGCCTTGTAATTGCCTGTTGTGTGCGTGGCCCCTGGTGCACATAGGAACTCAGGAGCAGAGAGCCTGGTTTCATTATTTCTTGAACTCTGCACTTCTCGCAGGGCTTTGCACAGGGTGGTGTTCAAAGAGTAACTGGGGGGTGACTGGTTTGAGGGTGCCTGCAAGGACCTCCCTCGCCCTATCCTAAAGTCACAGAGGATTGCAGGCAGGGGGAAAATTACTCACTGATCCTCTCTCTGTTCACAACCAAATTTTAATTTTCTCTCAGAAATCAACATCATCAACCCCCTCACTTTAATCTCCTGTCTAGTATAGTTGTAAAAACGATTTCAGAATAATTTTGCAACATGATCTCCTCTTCCAGAAGGTAAGAGCAGATGCAAATTTGAGTTAAAAATGCTTCAAATCACAGTTTTCTGCAATACAAGGGCCAGTGGATATTAGTTGACTTATATCTAAAGCAGGACAGCTCTTTCATCTTTCAAAATCACCTCTCCTCACATATCTGAAGAAGTCACTCTTTATCTCCTGAGCAAACTCTAAACCTAGAAGGAGCAGGAAGAAGGGGAAGGAAAGGGATCCTGACCTCTGCTTTCTCCACTGACTGATTCATGCACCCATGCATTTTACAAACATTTTTTTGGGGGGAGGGGGAGGCAGGTGCTGGGGATTGAACTCAGGGCCTTGCGCTTGCTAGGCACAAACATTTTTAAATATGCGAAAAGCACCAGGCACTGTGCTAGAAGATGAAGGGGCAGATATTAACGAGACATGATTCTCACCTAATCAAGGAACCTAACATTCAGAATGAGGAGGAGAGTTCACATATAAATAGCTGAAATACAATCAAAAGAAGGCTATAACAGTAAGTGTTTGGGAATAGAGTGAGTTCACATATATTTAAACCAAGAAGACTTTTCTACTGCATTTTGAAAGACAAAAAAAGTTTGAAATGTGGGTAAGTTAGACCCCACAGATGGTTTTGAACATATCTTAAAAACACAGGTATTCGCTAAAGGGTCTCAAAAGAAAGGACGTGATCTTTAGTAAGATCGGTCTGGTAAAAAAGCAGACAAGAGAACACAAGGATCCCGGGTACACACAGAAAGAGCTGTTAGAGGATATTTTCATCATGTGTATAATAAGCAATGAATTTCTGAAATTAGGAAACCAGGAAGAGAAAGAGGGAAAAAAGAAAGAACTTTGAAGCGTATTTATAGGCAGAGAAACACATAGGATCATATCTGATCGGTTCTCAAGAGAGACAACAATAGTGTAATCATGAATGTTTCTGAGATTTCTAGTTCTCTCTGAGCTACAAGTTACAAAGAATGAAGGAGCCCCAAGACAGTGTTAAGTTAGGTGAGTGGAAGGCAGAATAGTGAGAGAAACAATAACCACACAGTTGTCAAGGAAGGAGCGTGCAGTGACCTTAGAGCAGTAGGGTTGGGAACGAGGCTCAGAAGAGCAAAGAACCCACAAAACTAAAAGCTGGTACAATCAAAGCAACATGATATGGACCAATTAGGAAACAACCAAGGCTGTGAATAATGAAAGGTGGAGAGCAGGTTTGTGTGATGCTGGAGAGCTGTGAAAGAGAATTTCACAAGCGTGTTGGTCCCACAAACCTGAACCTCCACCTAGTCTCGTTCTCCGTATCAACACGGATATGTCGATGATGGCAGAGAGCAGCGTCTGGGTGCCACTGGTTGATCGAGGTCAGCGATGAAGCATGTGGGGAGGACAATTCACAAGCATCGGGAGCTAAGTTCATTTTATTTAGATGATCATCCATTGGGAGTAGACCACAGAGGCAAGGGCAAACCATCTTTACTTCTCCAGAAAAAGTGTACAGGGTTTGGGACCCATGAAGAGGAAGCCACGCACTGCTCAAGACTAGGATTGAAGATCCCAACCACAAAATGATGCTTATTAAAACCCCGGGAAATGTTGTTTAGGAAATCATAAGAAATAGATTCAGACTACTGTGTAACGAGCCACCTCAAGTGGTGAGTTATCATCACTTAGTTCAGAAAACTCAATTTCCTCATCTGTAAATCAGGAATAATATTGCACTTTCTTTGTACAGTTAACAGACCTAAATGAAATCTACAGAGTCTAATTCACTGTCACATACACAGTGAGGGGTTGGCAGATGCTACTCGCTAGTTCTTACCTTGTCACTTTCAATCTGTGCTACTACATGCTGTTTGTATATGAATTGGTCTAGACTGGAGTATAGAGGTAGGCTTCCCATTAGAACAATGAATGAATCTAGCTATGAAAAGATGGGAGGTAGGCAGAGAAAAACAGAGGAGTCCTGTTATGGTTTATGTCTAGATGTCCCCCAAAAGCCTCATGTGGTCATAGGTGGAGCTTTTCCAGAGGTGGATCTAGAGTGTGTGATGCCGGGATTAAGGGTGTGTGATTACTAAATCAATCCACTGATTGGCTTGGCACCACCGTAATCCTACCAGCCTGGCTAAAATCTAAGGGACAGAAAGAGGCTGGCCTACCCCTTGCTTACCGCCTTGCTTCCCTTGCTGCCTTCTGCCTGTCTGCCAGGCCACCCTGCCTTAGTTCCAGGTGATTGTGGACTGAAACCTCTACAAACTGTGAGCTAAATAAACCTTTCTTCCCCTAACTTTGGGTGTCAGGCATTTTGTCTCAGCAACAAGAGAAAAGTAATACAAGTCCCTTGTAGCTGCGTAGTATTCCACTATGTATAGATAGCACGTTTTCTTTACCCAGTCGTCTGCTGATGGGTATACAGGCTGCTTCCAGGATTGAGCTATTATGATTTGTGCTGCTATAAACATGGGGATGCAGGTATTGCTGTAGTGTGATGAGTTCACCTCTTTAAGGAAGATACCTAGAAAGGGGCCTAGCTGGGTCGCAAGGGATCTCTAACTCCAGTTCTTTGAGAAATCTCCATGCTGATTTCCATTATGCTTGTACTAGATCACATTCCCACCAAGAGCGAAGAAGCGTCCCTCTTTCCCCCAGCCACCGTGCCCAAGATGGCTGCAAACTACACGAACTGCAAACACACACTAATAAAAAAGTAATAATAAATAAGAGAAAAAAGTGCTTAAATAGAAGAAAAGAGAAAGAGGAGTTTCATCATTGAGCTGACTATATTGGCATAGTCACGAATTAATGCTTTCTTTAAATAAATGTGGATTTCCCCTGAAGAGACCAATGTTGAGATAAAAAAGCCAACCACCCTCATTACCAACTGGTGGATGGACGCAGAACCCCCCAAACCGGGGTCTGGGCCAATACAGGTGGCTCAAAATGGTCAAAGCCGGCCCCGGGGCATGACCAACTAACTAACCAGCCTGCAGCAGGGCAATTCTTCACATTTTTATGGACGCCTAATCGCCAAAGCGGTAGCTTGCTTGAAAGACAGAAACATCTTTTTGGATGCAGGTCATGCAATGAGGGAGCTGCCTGACTAAGCAGATTTTGGGTTAATGAAAACAGCCCCTTCTGTCGCTATGATCAGCGTCTGCCTGTGCTAAGATTAAATTGTGTATATTGCTGACTGTCCCACATTTTTACATCAAAAAGGGAGCCAGAAAGATGACATTTGGAGTAATTTGGCTAAGGGCTATCACTACCTAATTAGCAATGTGTGGTTCTACCAGTTCACAGAATTGTATTGTAGCAATTGCTCTCAAAAAATTCATTCTGGAAATGCAATAAGCAAAACCCGGAATTGGTAGATGACGCATGTTCTGAAAACAAATTCTGTACTGGAAGGTAGAGTGAAAAACAAAGCTATAGTCCCCATGGAATTGAGGGAGATTGGAGACCGTGTATTTTAGCCAGAATGTCCTTTTGGTCTGCTGATTTCAGGCCACACAGCCCCCGTGTCCTTGGCAATGGCCACTTGAGTCCCACTGCACCCCGGCTTTTCTTCCCTCCACAGCCTCTCCTCCTCCCAGAGTTCTTGATTAAAATGCCCAACATCTTTGAAGATATTTCACTGATCCACTCATCATATAACTTTGAAGGTCTACTCTGTACTAGATACTATCTTCCCAACAGACCACATTATTTTATGATTCTCTCAAGAAAGATTACTATCAGTTTTATCACTGTAGCCACTACTGTACCCTCAATGTTGTCTTTCACATGATGGATATACAGTTACTATGAATTGATTCAATTTCTACACCAATGGTTCTCCAACTCACTGTGCCAAAATAAAGTTAGGGAACTTCTACAACATATTAGTGCTTAACCCCCATAACAGGCCAGTCAAATTAGGGTCTCCAGGGCAGGGCTAGACCACTGCGTGTTCTCAAAGCCGCACAGATGTTTAAGTGTGTTGCCATGTTGCAGACCCATTTCTTGCATCTATGAATCTCAATCCTGAATGTGCAGAGTACTCTACAGGGTCAGCAGTTAGGCATATTCCCAGCATTGGGTCCAGAAATGCTGGTCCAAGAAGCCTGGGGACACTGACCTTGCGCTATGAACGGTCCTTGGTGCAGGTAGCCCATGAGTCACTCTTTAAGAACTTCTTTTACACCAGTCCTGACTACAAAAAGGATTTAAGAATCTCCTTGCTATCCTCAACTTCTCATGTCCTTATACACACCAGTTCTTCCATCTAGATGCCTCTGCTCATCCTTGCAACTCAATGTCCTGAGTAGAAACATTGAGGTCATTCCTCCTCACCACGAGTAATGGATCTCTCTCTTCTTACAGCCTCATTGCACTTAGCGACTAATGCAATAGTTAATATACTCTTGGGAAATTTGGTTTATATGTATGTCTTTCTCCTTAATCATTTAGGACACCTAAGATCACTTTGGTTTTGAATCTTTAGTTCTACATGGCTTCATAATGTAAAGCAGACAATTCTTAAAACAAGGAGATTATTGAATGACTCGCCTTGGAGTCAAAGTTACTATTGGTGGCATACACCTTGTGGCCCAGGTAAGATGTCTTACTTATTTATATATATTTTGCAGGACAAGGGATTGAATCTATAGTCTTCACACTGAACTACATCTCCAGCCTTTTTTTTTCTTTTCTTTTTTTTTTTTTTGAGACAGGATCTCTTTAAATTGCTCCAACTCGTGATCCTCCTGCCTTAGCCTCCCAGAGTGCTGACATTCAAAGCACTCTCCACCATGCTTAAGTATACATACCTGCCCAAGCATCTTGTCAAATATATTAGAAATAAGGCCTCAAGCCACCACGTTGTGGTTTATCTCATTTTCACAGAAACTGGAGCTTTGCACCCAGTCCTCAGCCTGGTATCTGGGATCTGACTGTTTGGTAAAAGACTTTGCTAATACAAGCTTCTTTTCTACGTGTCCAATTTACCTATGTATGAGCCGATTTGGGGTAGTAAAGTATGGGCTTCAAATCTTAGCAGATTAAAAAAATTTAAGGGCTATCTCTCAACTCACACCACATATGCTCAGTGGCTGGGACATTCTACAGCCTCTCCAGTTCCCAAGATGAAGGAGTGGAAACATCCTTCTGGCAAGAGAAAAAAAATCCCGTGGACAAGCATGAGCTGTTTCCATCTTCTCCAGCCTGCTCCCATAGCCGTTTCTTAGTTTTCATCATCAAAGCAGACAGTGTGACCGAGTCTGTTAAAGAGACGGGAGCTCTAGGCACACGGAGAGGTCCCAATCACCTGCCAAGGGCTGGGGATGCAGAATTCTTTTACAGGGAAAGGGATGCAGATGATTGGGTGACACCAACAGGCCTGCACTTCTGAGTTCCCAGCTATGAGAAATCATTGCTAATCAAATACCCTCATCCTTCCTGTCAATACTGCTGGTGCTAATGACTTCCTAAGTGTGTGCTTTTAGATCGTGCCTCTTGTCCTAGCAGCCTCTACCTGCAGCTAGATCTGTCTTCTCAGCTTCTTTGTTTATTCCTTTTTTTTAATTTTATTAGTACATGTTAGCAGTACATGCATTTCACCATCATCTTCAGGAACTAGTACGTGTACATAATCCAGCTTGTTTCTTCTTTTTTTTTAATCCCCTTTCCTTCCCGTCCCCCCTCCTCTCCTCAAATCCTTCTTTCCCCCTTTTCATTCTTGTTGATATTATTAGTCTTAGCTCATGTTTATTGCATACGATGTCCACATTCATCGAGGTTATTAAGACCTTGTACGTGGCATGTGTTCACTTCTTTTACAGCTACATCTTTCTCTGGTTTCCATTTCTGTCCAATCTATACCCTCGAGGTAAGGTTAGGCAGAACATCAGACATTAGCAGGCCTTGAAGCAAGGATACAGGAAAAACGAAGAAGATGTGCTTTTTCTCCCTTGTTCTTTCATTTTCTTAGTGATCAGCAATAGATAAAATCCAAACAAGCTTATGGTTTCAAACTTTAGCCCAAGAGAATGTAGCATAGTCTGAGCTTTCTGATCCAGAAGAGTCCAGGCAATGGGTGAGGGGGTAGAAAAAAATCTCAGGGTCTCAAACAAATGAAACAGAAACATTCCCACAAGGGAGTAAACAGGAAACTTCTTCCCTCTGAAGTTGGCCAAAACAGCCCATTTTCCATGTAAAAGAACGAGGACTATGCAGGAAGGAAGCTCTATTCCCATTAGTCACACAAATGTGACCTGAGACTTGATCTTGCCATCTTGCCACTTGGCCATCTTCACACTTGAAGATGCAGTCTCCCTCTCAGTCTGAAAATCCATCACTTAGCAAGCAATTCTGGCTATCTGCATGATGGCCCACAAGTCTTGACCGATATCTTAAATCAAAGCCACACAGAACTCAGGAGGCCCCCAGCTTCTTCGGCACAATAATGCAGTCAGTGTTCAGCCAGGCTCTAAAATGAAATCCAGCTGCGTCCTGCTTTTGTGAGCACTGAGCGATGCTGCAGCAGACGGGTGCTGTGAGCTGTGGAAACCAAGCTGGGTTTCCCTCGACTTCTGTCCCCCACAGCACCCTGGGCCTCACCTCCCCCGCTAGCACCTCTGCCCCCCTGCTGGAGCCCTTGTGCCCTAGCTGCTGCCTATGCAGGGAGCCTCTGCTGCATGGCACTGTGGGCCCAGGGTGGTGGGGACTTCAACTCAGCCAGTGACCTTGTCTCAGCCAGCTTCCTGAGAGAAGGCCAGTCTCTGTCGGGGGAAACTGAGGCAGCCTGTGACCACACCATCTTCCACCCTGACGTTCCCTTCCTGCGGCCAGCACCCCACACTAGCTCACCACCCAGATGTACTTTGATGACCCCAGCAAAATAGCACTAAGCAGGGAAGTTCTGTCTCTTGTCTCTCTTATGCAATTCTGACTGATGCCCTCCATTCGGCCTCTTGACTCACAAGTCTACACAGTTACTATCTGTTCCTTTAGAGAACAAGTTTACCAGTTGCTGCCCCCCAAATCTAGCATCTTCTTTAAAACGTGAACTTCCAAATTGCTCCTGAAAATGGTCCCAAAGATTCTCTGCGTTTCAACCCAAAGCAGTCATTAGGAAGCAAGCACAGAACTGCCTCCATCCAGGGCTGCTGATTTCCTTCCCACTTTCAGCTCTGTCCCCAGAGAGCAGCTCCAGACCTGTGAGGTCTGCTGCTTTGTTTTTCTAAATACTGATTGAGACACAGGATTAGAAAATGAAATGGTGAGGAACAATAGAAGCTTTATTTGTGGTTATTAACATCTGCCAAAAGGAACTTTCTCCTGATTTATTTAGGGCCCACAGCGCAACTGTGTATGAAAGTGGATAATCGCAAGACCCTGTCCAAGATGTTCCTGCTTCCTGCCTTCACAGGTTGGTCCTCTGGCCATCACGGCATAGATTCTTTCTGTGTACTGATCTTTTCTTGTTTCCTTCAAGACAGAAAGGAGACTGGACTTAGTTCTGTTCAGAAATTTCCTTCAAAAAGTGCACATCCGAGGGGGTGGAACAACAGAGTGGGCACAAGACTAGGTTCTGCCACGGCCACTTGACCAGCTCAGGCAACTTGCTTAACCTCTTTGGGTCTTTGTGTCCTTGTGTCCTTGTTTTTTAGTTAATATAATGGTCTCTATCTTCCAGTCCTCAAAACATCTGGGCGTCTTCTGCCCAACATGCTCTGCTAGGGTCAAGTCTTTCTTGGAGGAAGAAGGCAGGCTCACCATTTCAACAGGACAGAAAACATGTTTACAAAAATCACAGAAATACAAGGTAAGGAATGAGGGTAGAGAAGGTACAGATATAAACCATTCTACATTCTCGCATGTTTACCTGTCCTGGCTCCCGAGGACCACGCCATCTGTGGACGATCTCTGCATAAGCAGAGTTGGTGATAAAATGAATTTCATAAATCATGAACCATAAAAGCCAAAGCCAAAGACTATCAAAGTTTCTCAAGTTTGGAACTCAACTTTGAAAGTTGAGTTGAAAGTTGAGTTCCAAAGATCATCTTGTTTTATGGAAAAGAAAGCCAGAGACCTGAAGACAGAAAAACAAAGTCGTATACAAAAGAGGCAGACCTGAAGACTTGGCATGAGGCGTATGTATCAGTAAGTACCTTTTTATGTGGGATCTTGAAACACATTTTATAGTTAACGAATTAAAATCTTTTGGTGCCTGGGACTCAAACTCAAGTCCCCAAGCAGATTACTCTTAGACTCAAACAGTTCATTAATCAATCAATAAATCCAGGCTCGTGTTTGCCAAGTCGTGTGATTTCTTTATGCTATATTTGAGTGGGGATGTATTACATATTGTGTATATGTGAGAAGAAAGGAGAGGAACTAACAACAAAGGCTGGGTTCGTTTACTGTCCATCTACGGAAATTTCCATCTCTATTCAGTTGAAAATTGACTACTCGCTTCATGAGAACATTTTACACTCAGACTGGATATTCTCTTTACAAACTTCATGGTGATTCTGTGTCTCAGACTTTTGTGATGAAACAAAATCTACTGGGCAAGTTCAAAATGAAAATTCAATTCGATAAATATGTTGAAGTATCTACTACAAGCTTGGACATGTGCTACATTGTGGATTTTCAAAATTAAAGGTAAGTTCTAACTTTCCAGTAAAAGCATTTTTCAGCAGATAAAGAGTGTAGTTTGGGAGTCAGAGGACAGACAGGCTGAACAGGTTTTCTTCTTGGTTTTCTGCCATAAGCCACATTTATTACCTAGGCTACCCGCTCCTTCTGACCCTCAGTTTCCTGATCAATGAAATGGGTATAATGGTATTTCCTACCTTGCCTTATGGTCATGACTATGATGGATATTTATATATGTAATTTCCATCTTTAATATCACAAGAACCCAATAAATATTAGCTACCACTATTCATCATAGTATTATCAGCAATACCACAGTGATGACAAGCATCATTCTGGTTTTACAAAGCTGTTTACTAAGAATAATGGTGTTTCAAAAGAAAAAATATAAATATAATGTATAAAATTCTCACCTCCCATGAAGACAGTTATTTTAAGATTAAAAAAAAATAATAACAGAGTGCACACAATGTTCCAGGAAGGTTAGCACAATTAACTCCTACCAGGTAAAATAGCTTCCAATTTCCAACGGCTTTCACACCTGCCTTTCACAATGGCAGAAAGAGTAAGAAAGCTCAACCATTTGTCTGGGGATAGAGGTCCTCAACGAAAAAGCCAGAGATTCAACTAGCCCCATTATAACCTTTGAATTCTGTGTGCCAAGTGCTTTTATTCGGTACGAGAGATCGAAACAGGGCCTTCTCACTGAGCCCAATCCTCAGCCCCTTTTCACCTTTTAAATTTTGAGATATGGCTTTGGAGAGCTGTGAAGTTGCCCAGGCTGGGCTTGAACCTGCTACCTTTCTGCTTCAGCCTCCCACATTGCTGCAGCTACAGGTATGCACCACCACTCCACGCCTCATCTGGTCCTCAGGTTCCCTTCCTTCTGCACTCCACCTACTATACACAGGTATCTGGGAGACAGCACAAAGAAAGACTGTCTATACCAGTGACGGCGAACCTTTTAGAGATGAGTGTCCAAACTGCAACCCCAAACCCACTTATTTATCCTGAAGTGCCAACAGGGCAATTAAACCTGAATACTGACGTTTTAGTTTAGAAGAAGCAACTAGTACATTAATATCTTTTGTCTTAAAAGAAAAACAAGTAAGACATGTGCCATAGGTTCGCCATCACCAGTCTATCCCTATTTCATTCTTGGACAATGTATCTGTTTTGATCTGTTGGTGTCTCTAAGCAGGAAGACATGACAGTGAGCCTAAATGTGCCATCCTGTATTTTTAAAACCCAGACCCAAACAAAAGCCACCCTGCTTCTCTTCCACTGAGTCCTGCCCCAGACTCTTGGGTCTTTCTATGGCAAAGGGGCCTCCCAGCTTTGAGCTCATAATGCCCCATCCAGTGTCAAAGCCAAGAAAACACAAAAGCTTGTTGAGATCAATGGTATCCCAGAGGACATATCGCACTTGCAAAAGAAACCCATGGAACATTGCTGGAAAGTAAACTTTGATATTTATTGCACACATGTCCATGGAATAACAAAAAAAAGAAGGATGAAAGGAAAATACTACTTTACTACTAAACAGAACTACGTGAAACTGAGTTGCTTAAGCTGTCCATTCCTTCACTTGTTCTTTAAAACAGCCCCTCCCCCCCAGCCAGTGGCCATATTAATTCCTTATGCTCCTATAGGAAATCACACATTTCATTGTTTCACATAGCAAAGCTCTGGGCTTTGTGAGGTCACCTTCCCAGTGCAGGTCTCTGATTCTTATGTACACCAGAAATGAGCCCAGAAATGGGCAAATCAATTCTTTGATAAGTATGTACCAACTGGAAAAGAAAAGAAGGTGACAATAGAGTTTTATGAGGACTATCCCGCAGAAGTCAGGAAAGCAAAATCACTCTGAATCCCTTATGGATTGACCAAGGGGATCGCCCATCCCCAATCCCATGTGACTGTTCTTCAAGGTGCCTAAGAAAATCAAGAAAACACTAGGCAAATGTAACCATTGGACACAAGCCCTTACACATCAACACGATTTGGAGTGATGTTCTTCCTTATTTGGCCTCTTTTGAAACCTGGGTGGTGGTTCTACTCTCTGTGTTCCCTTGGGTATATTGAAGCCATCAATTTAGTCCATCCAGATAGTACAGTTTAGACCTAAATGTCCCTCAAAAGTCTCATGTGTTCAGAGATGGGGCTTTTGGAAGGTGACTGGATCATGGGTTCTCGAGATTCATCAGGGGATTAAACTACTGAGGCTTCACAACTAAACTGCTGTTGGGAGCAGGTAGGAAGGGACAGTCACAGCCCACGTGGCCGGAAAGGGTACGTTCTTTGCCCCAGCTCCTTGTCTGTCTGCTTCCTTGCTACAGTAGACTGAATAGCTTTCTTCTACCATCTATACTGTCTTTTATCCCTACACGATACATACTAAGCATCTAATATTGGCTTGCAGGCCACGGTTCAGTGTGAAGTCCTATAATCCATGCCCAATTAAAGCTTCGTTTTTATATATATTATAGTTATTGACTTAATATTTATCATGAGTGATTAGGTCTTTTGATCAGCTTCTAAGGCAAAAAGTTAGACGTTTGAACAAGCTGTGCCTGTGCAGCATCTCCGACATCTCTCGGCAAAATGGGGAGCTGATAGTGTCTTCTAACAGCCATCTCCTGTTACTCTAATAACGTATTAGCGCACAAGAGTCTTGTCACTTGCAGAGCAGGAATGGACTCTTCCCCATGCACGTTAAGCAGCTTATGACACACATTAGACTTTTGGCGTCTATTACTAGGGATGCTCCTTCCTTACCAGCTACAATTCAGCCAACAAATATTGAAAGAAACATAGGAAGATGTATCAGCCTTGTTCCACTGTTGTAGGGCAGATTCTCCCCCCAGTATGGGAATATCCCTCTGTCACTATTGATAATAATTCTATTAAACAAACTATCTAAGAGAAAAATAGCTGAAAATTACACTATTGTCATCACTTTTTTTATGTTTCTACTAAAGTTAAATTTTAAGGCAGATTAGTAAGCAGAAATAACACTTGACTAAATCAGAAAGTCTTCTCTTCTTGACTTTGTTAATTATTTTATTTCCAACGTAAAATACTTATAAAAGTCTTACCTGCCTTACTGACTGATGATGCTTATAAATTATTACAGCAGAAAGTGCTTTGTAAATATTTAAATAGCATGCAAATATAAGCAATGATTATGAATAAGGAGTGTAACATACTGTAAACTTGTTTCTTCTCTGTCTTCTTCTCCAGTCAGAAAAAAATACCTGGACCTCAAATGTGCCATCTAGAAAAAGGTATTTGTAAAAAATGAAACTACAGTCCCTTCTATCTCTGACATTAGATCGGTCTAAGAGGGCTGGATATTTCATCCAGAATATTTTAAGGGAATAAAGCACTTTCCTAATCAAAGGAATTTCAAAAGGAAACACTTTGAAACTTTCTTATGAGTCATTTCACAGTTGGGGGATACCTTCTAATTTTATTTTCAACCATCACCAATCAATCATTGGAGGAAACAATTTAAGGTAAAAATTTTTAAAAGTCTTAACAATTCAGCCTAGCAGAAAAATGGCTACGCTTTAGGGAAATCACTTATTTCCCCAAGATGGGGGGGGGGGGGCGAATGGGCCACTATGTCGAGAGCATTTAAGAGGTAAATGCAGTCGAATAATTTGCCAGAAAAGTATATAATTGGGACATTATGACTATTTCCTTCAAGAGATTATAATTATCCTCGTTACAGTAGAATGGGTCTCATCACTTCCCTGAGCCAAGATTAAATAGGCCATAAAGCTCCCAAGAGCACATTTAGCAACATTAATTTCATAGGAAAGAATCTGGTAAGGAAGATGAAATGACTGATACAAGGTCACACAGAAATTCGGGTAAAGAACCAAACTAGATACAGATCAGAGCTTTGATTCCAGTTCTATTGTTCACATGACAACTTTAATAAAAGTGAATTTTTATTAGTACATGTTTGCAGTACATGCAATTTATAATCACCTTGCAGAATGGGTACATGTATATAATATAGCTTAGTTCTTTTTTTTTTTAATCCCCTTCCCTCTGACCTCCCTCCCACCTCCCCTAAGTCTCCTTTCCCATTTTCCATTCTTGTTGGTATTATGAATCTTATCTCACTTTTATGACATACAATGTTTACACTCATTAAGATTATTAGGTTCCTGTACATGGTCTATCTTTAATTATTTTCCCTTCTCTACTGCCCCGCTCTCACCCACAGTCTCTTGGCCCCTTCTCACTTGCAAGAGATCTATTCCCTTGTCTCCTTCTATCCTTCCTTCATTGTGCTCTTTGTTTATATTCTGCCTCACTCAAATGAGAGCTACCAGATGGTATTTAAGCTTGTGTATCTGATCTATTTCACTCAGTATTATATTCTCAAGGTGCATTCAATTTCCTACAAATGTCTTAAATTTGTCGTTCTTCACAGCCAAGTAATATTCCATTATGTATAGATACCATGTTTTCTTATCTAGTCATCTGTAGCTGAGTATACAAGCTGCTTCTAGGATTTAGCTATAATGAATGGTGCTGTTATAAACATGCGTACGTGTATATCATGACAGTATGATGTCTTTAGCTCTTTGGGGAAGATTCCTGGAAGGAGGATAGCTGGGTCATATGAATTTTCTAATTTTAGTACTTTGAGCAATTTCCACATTGATTTCCATAGTGCCATATTTTTTAAAGATTCATATTTCCCATGCATCAAGAATTGAAAAGCAAGAGCCAAAATAAAGCCTTCCCCTTAAAAGAAAAATAAAAATAAAAAGTAGCCAAAATACAGCATCCTAGAATTTATCCAGAAGCACTTTTCGAATAGTGTCATTTCTATGGAAACATCCTGTTATCTCCTCTTCTGATGTGAATTTGGGTATAATGATAAAGGGTAATAAACTAATTGCAGATCATTTGTGTTTACTACAGATTTAAGGAAAGCTACCACCTTTCAGGTATTGGACAACCAGTAATTATAAGACTTAGACTCTACCAAAGATCAACTCTGAGCACTTATATTAATTAGAAGCTCACCCATTTCCACTTTTCACAGCCACTCACTTATGATTGGTAGTTAATGAGTAAATATTAACAGGGGTCCTAGAGCTTGCTATCAGTCTGCTGAACCATGACTCCCTACCCAAGTCCTTTGAATCTTACGGTAACTGGGTGACACAAGTTATCTCTAACTCAGAGGACCCTTGGGAGGTCCAGCTCTCAAGTTCTTTAGTTCTTCAGCAACTGGACACAACGAAACAATGATTTCTACCCAAGCCCCCAAAGTCTTCTTTCATAAGATACTGAAAACGAGGGGATGATGTTTTACCAACAGCACTGACCTTGTCACAGCCAAGGAACACAGTGTTACCTTGGCAGAGTGGCGGTTGTAGACAGCATTTTCAGGAATGAAAAAGTCAACTAAATAAAGTGTCTTTATTTCTGGTGTTGTAATAATTAATTCTTCTTTATTTCCATCAGTTAGAGGGCAAAGAAATATGTGGCTTCTTGTAGCAGAGTCTGTCAGCACACTCTCTCCAAATTTAATCATTTCTACTAACTTCAAACTCGAGTAAATTTATGTAATTTTGTTGAGAGGTAATGCATAATACCTATTTTAGTATTAGAAATATTGGAAGTAGGGCCTCTTATATTACCATTAATAAGCATAAAGAATTTCTGCTCAAAATGATCCTTATCTTCCCCTAAAGGTGAGAAATTTAACTATCTTCTGATACTACTCAGCGGAAAGGCTGAAGTAGATAATTAGAATATTTTCATAATAGAATGAAAAATAAGCATGAGAAAGAAACTGAAATATTCAGGCTTTATTCATTTTTAATTAAACCACACACCTCCAGGTGAAACGGATTTTCCCTGATTTTCTGATTTGAACATCAGAGAAATATTCAAATTATCCCTAGCGAAACTTGAAAACTTGAAGAATCCTGTGGTTTGAACAGTCTTCTTTTAGAATTCCTGCCTCCAACCATATGCGTCACTGAGTAATACATAGTTTTACAAAGGTAGCACACGTCATACACTGCTGCAATTTTGGTAAAACTGAACTGACTAACATTTCACAGTCACACCTCAGCAGTAATTGAAATTTCTGTGTGCCAGCTCTGAGCGAGCAGTCCTGTGACTTTAAGATGCTCCTCAGCATCTCCCAGACGCAGTTTCTGCATCTGTCAAGTAAAGAGTTGAGCTAGATTTGCGTGGACCCCTCAGGGAACCTCTAATGTCCTTTCCAGATCAATATGCTGAGTGTCTGGGGCTTGTCATCCAGGTCTCTTTATTCTGACATCAAAACTTTTGTTTTCTAGAGCTAAAAATTGTTTTGACAAGATCTACACAACTTGCTGCAGTTTATTTCATTTATTTATTTAGTCTTTCACTCAGTCAGTTAATAGAACTGTATTAAAAACTTACTTTGCACCAGGAATAAAGCCAGAAGCTGTATTTCAAAGCATGATAAAGACAGAGTAGCTCTCTTTAATAGCTTCAGGAGTAATAGACTCGAAGTCAAAAATCAGGTAATTAAAGTCTAATGTAATAAGTGTCTTTAAAAGGACACCCAAACAAGAGATTTATGTGGGAGACACACAGCAGAAAGACACAGAAAAAGGTGCCTCTCAGAGGAAAAATACAAGTCAGCTAGATGAAGAAAAGACAGAGTATGTAATAGTCACTGTTCCCATAACGGGACACAATACCCAACACTCGTGACTTTAAAAAGAAGAAGTTTAATTCGATTCATGGTTTCAAGCGATTCAGTCCATGGTAGGCTGGCTCCAAGTTAGGAATACCATGGTGGAAGGGCCTGAGGTAGCAAAACCACATTTAGTTCATATCATCTGGGAAGCACAGCAGGGAAATGATTGTGAGAGACGAAGGGGCCAGAGACCAGATATAGTACCCAAGATCATGGGTCTATGACCCACCAGAAACACCCAGAAGTGTGTTTTCCCTTAAGCAGCTTCCAAGCCAAACAAGTAGACACTTTAACTCAAAGTCACACTGTGTTCTGGGCTCAGTCATGCAGACACAGAAGTACATGAGAGGCACTTTACTGAAACTGAAAAAAAGTTATATGATTGATGGAATAGGCACTGCATCTGAAGTTTGAGAATCAATTTGGATCTGGGATTAAATGTAATGGGAAATCATCAGAAAACGCAAGTCATGGGACAATATGATAGACTTCTATTTGGCTGGATCACGTTGGTTGCAGAAGAAAGGCAAAAGATGGGCCTACAGAGGAAGAAGGAAAGGAGACTGGTAGCAGAGTGGTCAGATAAGAAGCTTTTGCTGAAATTTAAACTAGGGCCCAAATGCAGGAAGTTGTAGGAAAGAGAGCCTGAAGAAAATTGGGAGACCTCAAAGAAAAATGATGTATAGGCCACAAGGACACTACAGTTATATTCTTTGGATCCAAGACCCAGTCTCAAATCCCTTTATAAATTAGAGCAAATATAATTGGCCACATGTTAAGTCTGTAGATGTACACAGCCTCATTTTGCATCTTTCCCTGTAGACCAAGGCTTTAATGATTGGGAAAAAGCAGCAAGACAAAAATCCTTTACTGAACAAAAATATCCCCAAACCCCATTAGACAATGTGTAATGAAATGTTACAAATGGAGGATTACAAGGGGAAAATATAAATGACCACAAATCCAAGGGGAATCAACTCTTCTTTCCAGATTATATTCGACTTTAATAAAAGAATTTAATAAGCTCACGCATTCCTGCCAGCTTTAGATATGGCCCCTACTGATCAACAGCATCTATTTCTAGAAAGAAAGAGGGGCTGGGGGCGGGGGGATGTCAGAGTAATGCACTGATGCTAAAGCTTGTGAGTAATGACACGGTGTGGTGGGTAATGAAGATCTGATAGAGAAATAGCCCAGCAAGCTTGTCCTTGGCTCTGAATATCAAACCGAGCACCTCTCCTCCAGATCCTATTAACACCTCTTATTCTAACAACTGGGCTTTAGGCTTCTTGTCATCTCAAAGGAAAACAAAAAAGCGAAAGCTGTTTATTATTCCCTGTGTTTACAACTCTAAATAAAACTCAAAGCTTTGAATTTGGAAATGAAAGTTTTGTGAGAGGCAGATTTCACCTAACAGAAGGAGAAGGATGAACTTGCACATAATCAGAGCTGTCCCTCAACGGAGTGGGCTGTCTTGGAGCGAGGGAGGCAGTGGTTTTCTTATTTATGACATTGTACCAGGCAAGAGCAGATGAATGTCGTGAAGGAACGCTGTTACAAGAAATCCTGCATTATGGCGAATTTTGTTTAAATTAACTCTAAACATTCCCCATAAATCCAAAAATCTCTCTTCCTGCTGTTTTTCAGTTCTTTCTCCACCCCCTCATTCTGCCTCTGGTTTTTTGTCTCTAAAAATCTTGAAATATACCTCACAAAGATGTTTACAATAAAATAGGATATAAACAAAAAATGGAAATGGAGGCAAGCAGACCTGATAAAATAAGAGGATATTAAGAGAAATTTTAATATCCCAAAAAGTTAACCATAAAAGCCATGGAATTACTGGAAGTGAGCCTTAGATTTTTCTTGGTCCTTTCTTGTGGTCAAAGCAGTGTGACTCGAAGATTTTAGTGACCAAATTAAAGGGACAAATATGAACATAGTGGCAAAATTCAGTGTCACTGTGAAAAGAATAGGCTAGTTCCTTAGAAAAAAGCAATACATTTCTTGGTTTAAATCTCTGAAATTGGGGACTAGGGATTTAGCTCACTGGTTAGAGTGCTTGCCCAGCAAGTGCAAGACCCTGAGTTCGATCCCCAGCACCAAATAAATAAATAAATCTCTGAAATTATATTTAGGAATATTTGTCAACACTAGATTTTGTGATATGGTAGATCATATGTTCAAAATATTCCCACAACCTTTTCTGCATAATAATTTTATATGAAATAAGACTGCAAATTAAATTATTCTTGATGTGATATAGTCTATCCTAAAAACAGTTTATCATTGCATCATCTCTCTATCATAGTCAGGGTCAACATATACTGGTTTCATATCTGTTTATCTGTACAAATTTTTTTAAGTAAATAAACAGATACATGAAGGAATGTATGAAAAATTATGCATGATGGTTCCAGTTTTTCTGCTAAGTTTTGTTTGGAATGGGGGATCCTCAAAAGTCTTTGTTACTGCTGTGATCAGATATGTCCTCCAAAAGACTTACTGTGTTTCAGGTTTGCATGTTGGTGGGCTTCTGGCAATGTATTGGATCATAAGTGCTATAACTTCAGCAGTAAAGCAATCCACTGATGAATAATTTGAAGGAGAATTTGACCAAGCTAATAGGGCGGTGAAGGAAACTGGAGGTGGGGTCTAGTTAAAAGGAGTAGATCATCTGGCCCCCAACCCTTATTCTATGGCCTTTTCCCTTCCTCTCTACTTCCTGGCTGTCAGAAAGTGAAAAGCTTTCCTCTGTCATGTCTTTCAACCATGTTGCTTCTTCTCACCATGTTCCCAAAAGCAATAGATGCAGCCAACCATGGACTTAAGCCTCTGAAACCATGAGGCAAAACTTTTCCTCCTTCAAGTTATTTAATCCAGGAAGCTGGCACAGTGGCAGAATGCTAACATGATCCTTGTTGCTTTTTATTATATTTTATTATTCTATAATACTAGAGCAATAATCTGAATTGTCACTAATTTGAAAGAGTTGGGCTGTATAGATACAACACTTCTCAGTCTGATATGATCTTGCTTCTTGTAAATACAGTTGGTTTTCTTTACTGTATAGAACTGACCCAGACAGAGCCGAGATGTAATAGCCTTGTTACAAAAAAAAATTTAAAACAACAATAGCAAAAGGGCAAAGAGAACACTATGCTGAAGAAAATCCTAAGTGAAGATAGTCTGAACCCAAGTTTGAGTTTCACCGTTTACCACCATCGTATCTTTGGATAAAAATATTCATCTGACTTTGTTTGCTTGCCTCTGCAAGGCAAGTCAATACTGCTTTCCAGTTTGCTGTGAGACTTAATGAAAACCAAAATATTTTGTAAATCATTATGACAGGCAAAGAGTTATTGTTTCTAGGGTTCCTATAAGAAAGAAAAACAATTTAAAAATTCATTAGAGGGCCAGGGATTTAACTCAGTGGTTAGAGTGCTTTCCTTTGAAGCACAAGGCCCTGAGTTCAATCCCCAACACCAAAAAAAAAAAAAAAAAATTCATTAGAGTTCCAAAGGACACAATGGTTCAGAAATACAGATAGTTCTTTTCACTTATCTAGAGATATCTTCTTTAATAGTCTCAGGAGCGCAGTGGAAAGATAAAATATAAAAAAGAACACAGACAATGCTAATTGTCTCCCCCTTTCTGAGGATTTCTGACCAAAAAATAGTAATTTCTAGGGAAAGATAATCACTTCAATATAAACCCTGGGAATTTTGGTTTTAGACTCCAGTAAAGTACTTAGGGTAGCAAAGGTTAAAGGGAGAAGAAATATTTAGCAAAGAAAGTAAATTAGGACAACAGGATGTGGAGATTTTATTGCTAAATGTCAGGAAAACTGTGGTCACACAAATAGAGAAAAGTTTCGAATGATCAGAAATTCCAATCAGCCAGGAATTTTTTCTTCACAATAAATATATTTAATCAAGTATATCAGAAATGCAGGATAAGATCCCAGCCTGGGTCTAACATCTCCCTCAATGTAGGTTTTTAAATCTCCCATAGACTAGAAGCATAGACCAGAAAGCCCTTCATGAAGTCTTTCTTGAAGCCAAAAATTCTGTTAAACCTCTTGTCTTTCAAACATGGGACTTTTATTATCCCTAACCAGTAATTTCTCTTCAATATTGCCTTTAGGTATTTGTAAATTTCATTCACTTGTGCATTAACTCAAAAAAAATCACTTTTATTACACACCTTCTGTTATATTTCAGGCATCATGTTTAGGAACAGAAAGGAAAAACTATCCAGGAGAAGACAGGTGTAAGTCCATTTGCACAGTCGCTGTAATAGGTACGTCACAGGTTACAGTAGAAGAACAGGTAGCCACTGACTATGGTGGTAAGAGATCGCAAAATGTTATCCAAAACAGGCCACATAGTGTATCAACTGCACAAAATGTCTACAAGTTAAGTGGTAGCCTGGGGAATTAGTGCAGGAGTAGAAGATTATAGGGAGAAAGATATCAGCATTAGTACTGGCACAGGATGAAAAACATCTACGTGTTATGTGAAACTGCAAACACAATTGGATGAGGGCTGCTGAAAAAGAGAAGGTGAGAAAACAAGATGGGACATGTAATAGAGACTTTGAATGTCGTGGCCAAGAATTTGGGTTTTATCACTATACAGTGATACCAGAGGATGGGATGAGCCAGGAAAGAAACCCCGATTTGTATTATGAACAAGGCAAAGTATGCCAGATGATTAGAAATGGTGTGTGTGTGCATGTGTGTGTGTGTGTGTGTGTGTGTGTGTGGTGGCAGTGAACCAATTAAAAGGCTACAATGCAGAGGTAAGAGATAAGAGATGGTCTTGGTTACATCTAGGAGTTATTAAATAGGACCCATAAGGCAGGTAACAAATTAGACTGATTCCAGGGGATTGTGCGGAACAGAAAGTATGCACGGACAACTGCTAAAGCACTGTGGAGGGGCTGCATTCATTCTTGGTGGCAGTCAGGAGACACAGAAGGTACACCAGGACGTGCAGAGCCGAGGAAGAGCAGACCTTCCACTGGAGGAGCAGAGCTCAGGTCCTGGAATGTACCCACACATGCGCTGCTGTCAGTTCAGCAGCTCAGCCCTGGCTCATATCCAGATGTCCACCAAAGCCTCTTGTCTCATAGGTGGGGCTTTGGGGAGGTGACTGGATTGTGGGTGTGTGATACGGGATTAGTCCACTAGTAGGTTTACTGCTGGGTGGGATGTGAGGAGGTGAAGCCCACCAGGAAGAGGTGAGGGACAGTAAGCATGGCCTGGAAGGGTGTATGTATATATGCCTGCTACCTGGATGCCCCTCTGCTTCCTGCCTACCCTGCCATGGACTGTTTCTCCTCTGCGATGCCCCCTCCCATGCCGCCCTGCCTTAGAGCCAATTGATTATGGACTGAAACCTCTACGAAGAGTGAGCTGGGACAAATGAGTCCCAAGACAGAGTTCTGCAGTACAAAAAGTGTTAAAATTAAAAAGAAGATAAAGCAAAGGCACCTACCCACAATGTCACAGACAGGAGAATCAGTAGAAAGACGACGGAATGATTCAAGAAGATACCAAAGGAATGAATGAATCGAGAAGAGCAGCCAGTGGGGGAAGCCAAGGAAGGAAGAGGTGTGATAACAACAGTGCAGAGATCCATCAGCTGGGCAAATGCAAGGTCACTGACGGCACTTTATACAGGGTGTTCTGATGCAGGTGAGGTTCAACTGCAGATGAATGAAAACTGGGACTTCAGGAAGTGGAGACAATTACAATCCCAGCACTCTAGGTGGCTGAGGCAGAAGGATCACAAACTCAAGCCCCGCCTTGGAATCGCATGATTTAGAGAGGCCCAGTTTGAAAAGATTTTTAAAAATTTAAAGTGGATAAGGCTGGAGAAATAGGTCAGTGCAAAGGCTCTTGGTTTAATCTCCACTGCAACAACCACCAGAAAAATAAGTAAACATAGAAGTAGCTTTGAATAGTGTCATTGCTTTATTCTGATAATTTGACTTTAAGATGTTTAGAAATATAATCATTCACCACTTTCTGTTACCTGGGCGATTAGGTCCCGGGACTGGTTTCCAAGTTCCGTGCACAACGAATAAAGAATTGTAGGTGCGCAGCTCAGTAAGGAAAAAGCAGCCGAGTTGAACGAAGTTTAAAGGGCGAAGCAATCCTCAGAGTAAGCGGGCTCACAGCAGCAGATAGGAGCTGAAACATGTTGGGTTTAAGGGACTGAAATGTTGCGCTGGGTCTAGGGCGCCTCCTATTGGGCCTTTCAGAGCACGACTGACGGTGTGATTGGCAGCGCGCTTAGTCAGGTCCGCTGTGTCTACTGCGCATGTCCTTTCCCATAAGTCACTCTGTTACAACTGGATGTATGAAATGTAGTCCGTATGCACGAACCTTTAAGGGACTCCAAGTGAAGAAAGGTCATTGTGGGTCATGCCAGCAAGTCTAGCACACCAGAGTCCTAGTTTGTCTCAGGGCCCCTATTGTACTATGTTACATTAAACTTCAGCCACCAAGACTATTTCTTAGCCTATATTAAAAATTCAGAAAATATTTGTTGCACTTAATGAGATTTATACTTTAAAATGAGTATAAATGATACCCTGAGACATTTAAATCAATAAAGATGATATTTATGTTCTTATTACGTTATTGAACGGGCGAGGGAAATAAACCTACAGCTTTTAGAAAGTCTTCATTCTTACATTAGTTTCTTTAATGACAGCTGTATTGTAATTAGAGAAGCTGGTGCAACTCTATAATTACAACATTTATCTGCGAGGAAATTATTGTCATTGACCAAATACATGGAACTCTTTGGAGGGAAATCGCACATATCTGGACCCTCTCCATTTGTACAGAAGGACTTAGAGCTGGTACAGTCCTCCCTCTGTTCTTTTGTGATCAACAGGGCAAAGTGGAACTTTAAAAGTTAGAGATTTTGGTTTAGAGATAAGCAACTTCTATAAGCTCCCTCCTGCTGAGCGTGGGACCAACACACTCTCTTCTTCTCAGCCCAGATGAAGTGATGGAACATGAAGATGACGCCCCAGGAGGCTGGAGGCTGATTTCCTCTCTGCAAGAAAGGGGAAGATGACCTAAAGATGGCCAGAAGCAACAAAGCTAGCGTAGATATGCGTGTCATCTCTCTGTGCCTCCCTCTCCTCTCTGTTCCTTACAATAAAGACCCTTGTCCACTTGCACACGGGAAGACAGGGATGGGAAGCAAACAGGCCTTTCTATCTCCTCGGAGCTAGTTTTGAATAAATCCTTTTTCCTTTTCACCAAAATCAATGGCTTCCTTTGATTAGGTCAGCATTGAGCATATGAACCTAACTAGCCAGTAATGGTTTTATTTAACTTTAATATTTACAGAAAAAAATAATAGTTGTTCCCATGTTATCATGGTCTGAAAATGCCACATGGGATAGGTGAATGAAAGAAGAAAGTTTTAAAGACTGGCATATGATTAGGGGAACTTTTATTAGTTTTTGCAAGTCTTTTTTATTCCTGCACTTCAGCAAATTAGTTGGTTAGCTCTTGGGTGCATACAATGGCTCATTTCCTCTCCCAGGAACAACATTACCTAGAGCAGGAATCTGGATGGAAATGTGACATGAGAGACTGATAGGGTGAAAGGCGTATTGTGCAAAATCAGGATTCTTGGAAGAAAGTTACCTGAGGAAAAAGAGCAGATAATTGAAAAGTTCAAAGAAGGCATCTAGACTTTGAGAGGAGTCAGCACTTTGCAGTTTATACCAAGTATAAACTATGCGATTGGCTTAGATCTTGGGAACCCAATGAGAGAAGACTGCGATTTCTGCCTTTGCCTGGCATTAATCACTCATGTGACCTGCGCCATAATCTCTTGTCTTACTGATTTGTATAGTAAAATAATTAATTGGTCTAGTAGGAAAACACAGTATATCTATGTTTGTATGAACTCACATTTATAGCATTGAATACAGATTGATACAGACCACTCAAAATCCCAAAACATTCACAATACCTTTCCTTCAAAGTATTTGTTTCAGACTCAACTACTCATTCCTCAAGAGTCCTAACTCCCAGTGTGGTTGTATATGGACACAGGTCCTTTAAGGGGGTAATTAAAATGAAATGAAGCCATGGGGGTAGGATCCTGATCTTACAGGATGGCGTCAAAAGAACATAAGCACAGAAAGACCCCAGAGGAACTGCTCATCTCTCTTCTCTCTCTCAAACTGTGCTTCTCCCTCAAAATATCATGTAAAGAGAACAGAAGGAAAAGGGAACCTTCTGCAAGTCAGGAATAGAGGACTCTCCGGAAACCAATTTTTCTGGCACCTGGATTTTAGACACACCAGAAGCCTTAGGAAACAAATTTCTTTTGCTTAAGTCCCCAGCCTATGGTACTCTGTCAAGGCAGCCTGACAGCCCAGGTCAGGCATCGGTTCATTAGTTAGAAGCTGATCATCTTAACATATTTAAAGCCACTCATGAGCAAACCTACTCTATCTACTTTTCTATCCTCAACTCCAACTATTTCTCATATTCTTTATAACGCTTGATTCAGCAATACCAAATTATTCATATACTAAATTGTCCCATGCTTCTGTTTCCTCACACAAGCTGTTACTTACGGACAATATACTTAGAAAAATGTATAATACAGCATATTGAAGTCACAGATCTCTCTTCTTACTAAATGTATGGTGGGGCCAGTTACCGGTCCTCTCTATATCTAGTTTTGTCTTCAGAAATAGAGATAATAATGGCCTTGCTTCGCAGAGCTTCTGTTAGCCAGTTTTGCTACCAGATGAAGTGCAACACGTCAGTACCTGTGATAATAAAATGTATCACTTGCTCAAAATGTATCACTAGCTCATATCGTATGATTTTATCTTCAGGTCAGCAGTAGTTCTGTTTGGCTGTACCTGGTACTGTGCGGCTCACTTTCATATATCTTCTCATGCCAGTACCAGGACTGAATGAGCAGGGCAATATTGCTTACAGCTACTCTCCTTGCAGACAGGAAGAAGAAAAGGCCAATAAAAGCATAATAGCGCTCTTGAAGATTTTGCATGATGGGCACAATCATGTCTGTACACATCTCAGTGACCAATGTAAGTCACATGTCTCAGCTCAACGTCCATGGTGTGGACAGGGAAAGGGCTTCCAGAAGAAGACAAGACACAGAGCAATGAATACGAATGCACAGCGCACTGATGAGGGAGGGGAGAACTAGTAACTGTGAACAGTAACATTTTATAGGACGCTTCCAAGGATTATCATCTATAACATCTATTTACAGTGTTAAACTATTTTAGTCAAACATCAGATCAGATGTTATTCCTTGCTAGAAGTCCTTCTTGACATATCTCCACCTACCCGCAATCCCTAAAATAGTCCGTCCTCCTTCCTGTACTAAAGTATTACACATAGCTTTGTAGTTATTTTCTATCCTTGTTTTATTTCTTTCCCATGATTGACAGACTGTCATTAATCAACAAATGAACCCACATTGTCAAGTGGTTCCTATGATGGTAAGTGGGGTGGGGCTGGGAAGGGAAGAGGCAGAGTCTACACAGGACTGTGACAGTCAACTTGAATTGTCCATTTGATCAGGTTGGGACCCATACACTTCTGGAGTGTCTGGATGTGTCATGGAGGCATGGCATTGGGTACCACATTTGAACCTTCACCCCCTTGTTCTCTGGTGGCGTTCCCTTACTTTGCATCGTGGCTACCATGAACTAAGCACTGTAGCTCTACCATGTCCTCCCACTGTGATGTTTCTGCCTGGGATCAAACTGACCATGGACTGAACCCCTGTATACTGGGAGACAAACTAAACCTCTCCTCCTTTAAATTGTGGGTATCAGGTATTGTGTCCTAGTGACAGGAAAGCTGACTGATACAGAGACCCATCAGCAAGTACACACATGTTCCAAATACACCATCGTAAGGGCAATAAGGAAGTTTGTACCTGCCAGTAAATACTGACCTAAAATCCATTAATCATAGTTCCTCTATGTTTGTTGAGCTGATTCAACTTGAGCTTCTAGGATTGTGAGGTCCTCTTTATAACATTAAAATATTTTATTATTACATTTAATAATATTAATAATTATTATTAATAAATAGTATTAATAATGTTATTTAGAATTATTGGTATATTAATGTAACATTAAATATTAAAATGTTATTACATTTATAATAAAAATATTTTATTACAATTAAAACATTTTATTACTTTATAATAAAAATATTTTATTACAATTATAAATTATAAAATATTTTATTACAATTATAATATTTTTATTATTTATTATTATATAAATTTATTATAATAATTTATTTATTATTATATAAATATTTTTATTATTACATTTATAATAAAATATTTTTATTACACTTAAAATATTTTAGTATTGTATTCATAATAAAAATACTTTTATTTTTGCATTTATAATAAAATATTTTTATTATTACATGAACATAGCCATTCTATTTATCCTAGAGGGTTGGTACTTACACATAGCACATCTTAATGTGTTTTATTTCCCCTTCCCTCTCCTCCCAACCCCCTCTCTCTATCTCTAGATCCCTTTGCCATTTGCAAAAGGTCTAGCTCCCTAATTCCTATTATCTATCCTTTATTTTGCTCTTTAAATTATTGACTTTGGGTTTCTCACATAAGAAAAACCATACTTTATTTATGCTTGTGTGTCTGATTTATTTCACCGAACATTATGACAGCCCTTTACGATTTGTCCATCCTTGTTACAAAAAATAGCTCTTGAGTACTTTCTGATGTCAAACGTAGCAGTAGACTTTCAAGACTGAGCCCCAAAAGCAGAAAGTGAAAATGTACGCAGCAAGCCACAGGGAAGATAAGCAGTGATTTTCAAGCATCCTTTTATCAACAAGTCTTTTTTAATGAGTAAATAAATAAATTTAATAAATAAAATAGAACATTAATGAAACATACAAAGCAGATGTTTCTGCTCTTGCTGAGACAGCATGAAGACCCCAGAGACTGAACCACTAATTCCACCCATCAGTCTTGTGTGACAGCTGATAAAAACAACAGTCTTGCTGGGCACCTAATGACTGCACTTTGCTATCATTCAATCATTGCAATAAATTAGGGGTTAAATCAGTTGATATCTCCGTTTTACTAATAAGGAGAATAAGATTTTAAAATGCTAACTAACCAGGCCCAAATTCAGATCGCTAAGAAGTGGCAGAGGCTAATTTGTTGGATCAGCAGTTTGCTTTCATCGCACGTACCCTCGGTCACTTCCTGCCTCCCGGGCACCCAGCCTGAGACCACCATTTGATAAGGAAACACACTGGAGCTAGCAAAGGACCCAGAACACCTCAGTCCCGCTTCTAGTTCTGACAAACGCGTGGTTTCCAATTTAGATCCCACACTCTGGGCTTCAGTTCCACACTCCGTCCGCTGAGGTTAGATCGAGCTCAGGGCTTTTTACCTTTTCCCACTGCACCATAGCCAATGAACAGGACATCTTCCCACCAACATCAGGACCTCAGGATGGGTGGTGGTTTCTCAAAAAGTCAGGAATATAAAACTGTAGCCAGTGCATGTACTAGGGGGTCTGAAAGTCACACATGTTTGGTTTTTGTAAATATTTAGTTTTGCTTTTTTTTTTTTTTTTTTGGTGCTGGGGATCAAACTTAGGGCCTTGTGCTTGCAAGGCAAGCACTCTAATCACTGAGCTAAAGCCCTAGCACCATTAGTTTTTATTTTATTAACTCTTTTTATTTACTGAGTGAAGCCAGGACATTTGCAGTGAGCTAAATTCCTAGTCCTTTCATTTTTTTCACTTTTTTTTTAAATTTTGAAACTGGGTAACTATGTTGACCAAATTGAGCTTGAATTTGAGATCCTCCTACCTCAGCCTCCCAGAGTGCTGGGATCTCAGGAGTGTACCACCATACTCACTACAAATGTGTTTCATTATACCTCTCTGGAAGGCTTGTAGCTCAATAATCCTTGGGCTACAATTCCTTTTTTTTTTTTTTTTTAATTTACAGTAGAAAGCATTCATGACAGATCCCAAGTGACCAGGCAATTAAACACTAAGTACAAAACAATGGCCAACCTCTGCACAGTCTTCTAAAGCTTGTTTCACAGAACTTTTTAAAAAAGCTGATCTTTTCAACACTAAAAAGAAGAGTTGAACACACTGGACAAAGTTCAGCTAGACAAGCTGGCATCAAAATAATGAGGAGGAAGGAAGCAGATATTCATTTAGCAACTTCAGCTCTGGGTTTTAACCAAACATCAACCCTATTTTCTTTGTCTATAACCAGCAATATTATTTGTAAAGCCCTCTCAACACGTTGGTTAAATAAAACCTCTTCTCCAACCAGAGCCCAAAGACCTATAATCGAAGTGGCCTTTCAGTACTCCCCTTACTACTGGGCTCAGGAAATACTACACGATTATTGCCATGATTTCCTCCAAAGATGACTGTTGTGTAATTGTCTTTTCTCTGTCTTGTGGCCTTGGAAGGACTATTAACGTGATGGACGATGACTAGACAAACCCCAAGACAGTAAAGGGGCCCAAAGAGTTGTTTATGCCAATCTCTGGGAGAAAAAGTACTAAATAATTACAAAATAATATATTTAGACCAGGGGTCAGCAAACTTTTTCTGTAAAGGGCCACAGAGGAAATGTCTTAGGCTTTGTGGGCCACACAATTTTTTTGTAAAACTGTATTTTAATGATACCTTTAGATATGTATTGTGATAACATCCATCATAGGGAATTTGTACCTGTACATGATATATCTTGCTGCTGCCTTTTTTCCCCATTCCCCTCTCCTCCCTTCGACTCCTCCTCTCTTCTTTTTACAAAGGCTTTGTTTCCATTTTTTTCCTTCTATTCTTTTTTTTCTTGTCCCTCCATTGGACTACAATTTCTTTAAGGCCTTTTAGCTACAGTATTTCATGACTGCCATATTTTTCTGAGTATGGTATTAAGACATTAAAAAAATAATAGGTAACATCAAAGGGAAGTCCTCAGACATTGGTGATTCTACCAATTATACTCCCTGGTTTCACATACCCTGATAAAACAAGCTTAAATCAAAATAAATGTTTTGGAATGTGTACAGGGCGTGAAACCATACATGAGTTGTGTTGGGTAATGGAAAGGAGTGGAAACCTTACACGGGCCATGTTATTGCCCAACACCTTTTGATAACTCTGTTCAAATAAGAAATTTCTAAGGGGTTAGCAACTTAATAAATAGGTACAATATAGACTCAGGTATTCCAGGGTTAAGAAAACTTTAAAGTAACTTGGGGGATCATCCTCAGCTTTTATTGAAAAACCAGACGAAGTTAATTCTTTAAACCTACTTCATCCTTCTTAAGGTTTTTCTTACTATGTTAGAGGTGAAACACCTGATAGTTTTTGAATTAAACCAAATTAATCCAATTTATTTTCGGTTAAGCTCAACAATCCGTGGGCTAGAATTTCTCCAAGGCCTTTAGACTGACCTAGTTCATGAATTAAGATGATGGAGTCATGGATGAGCACTATACATATATATATATAATATATACACACATATATACATATATGTGTGTATATATGTATATATGTATATTTTGTGCTGTGACAGAGGAATAAAATTAACACCCACTGAGTCCAGATTCATGGAAAACCTTGTGTTTTAGGACGAAGGCTAGGGCAAAGGGATGTCAAAAACGTTTGTATTCATGACGAATAATAGTATAATTTTTAAAAATCAAAATTAACATCAAAAATCTACAGCAAACAGTATATTAGCATTTTAAGGATGGGCAAGATCAGTAATCCTGGATTTTCCTTCCACCTCAGGTTCTAATACGACTCAGTCCAGCACTAGTTTGTGTTATCTTACTCAAATCTCTCAGTGATTTTCTGTATTTTACAAAGAAAGAAGCTGTCTCTAGAAGATTTTCTCAGTATTCCAGAAATCAAAATCAGAATAAAAGTCTCCTAACTTGGTTTTGGGTGTTTTGCTATACTCCATGGTAATTCTCTCTCAGTACTGTGGCTGGACACAGTCATCCATAAATTGAATTGTTCACCAGTTTAATCTTGATTTTCATATCTTGGGCAAAGCATTTTGCTCTTTATGTCTAAGAAACGGATGTTTTATTTGACTTCTTTTCTCCAAAATACAGAAAAGAGAAACAAGGCATTATTCTATCACACGAAGAAGCAGAATTTTAGCTGGGCCTGGTGGCACATACCTGTAACCCCAGTACTCTGGGAGGCCGAGGCGGGAGCATCATAAATTTAAGCCCAGCTGGGACAACTCGACAACTTTGTGAGACTCTGTTTTAAAATAAAAAATTAAAAATAGGCTGGAGATGTAGCTCAGTAAGAAAGTACTGAGTTCCATCCCGAGGACCACAAACAAACAAACGACAACAAACGCCACAGGTACAGACCGTTCACATCACCAAACCTCTCTTGCCTTTGCGCGCTTTTAGATATTTTGCTCACTCTAGTCCTTTGACTCTTTCTCTTTTCGCATCTCCCCAAGTCTACCCAGCCCTGTCTTAAAAACCACAGCTATTATATACTCGATATTTTCATGTACATTTTCCTCTGTGAAACAAAATATCAAACCTACCTTAGGAAAACATGAGAAAGAACCAAAATGTGTCATGATGATGGATTCATGCCACCTACATCCTTTTTCAGGTAGGCCCACACTCAAATTTTCTTTTGCAAGGGGAATAGTGAGAGTTTTCAATACTGGTATCAATAAGAAATAATTGCACACTTTGGCACATTTATAACACCTATGCAGCACTAAGCACTCAGCTAACTCCGTGTCCTCACATTGTTTGTGCAAAATGAACACTCATTTCTACACATCTCTCGTGTTTCTCATTCTCCACAAGAAAACAATCCCAGTTCTCTTAGCGCACACGTGATCTTCTGAACTAATTGAAAAAGAATGACCTTACAGGGATATGAAAAAAAAATGTATTCATTATATACTTTTGCTGACGATCAGTCTTTATTCAAAAAAATTGAAAAACACACACAAAAAACTGATTTGTAGAAATGTATCTTATGAGGGAAAATACTAAAAAATTCTTCTCCAAACAATTTTCAACCAATGCTTACATAGGAGGGCAGAAAATATTTCTTGAGATCATATTAAGCATCCGTATGTAACTTTTACTTTGGAATATTTATGATATGTATGTAAATCAACTTTAAAGTTGTATTTTGTGTATTTATAAATATTTTAAGAAATCCCAGTAGAACTCCCACTGTACAACAAAGAATTCCTTGAAATATTTAGACAAAAAAACCATGCTTTTATGCAACATATATTTACTGAGTATTTTCCATGGGCAAGTAACTGAAATGCTTTAGGGATAAAGACATAAATGCGAGCTACCATTTTCATGGATTTCACAATTCAGGGAATAAACAAAAAATGCACATAACTGTAATAACATTTTGAAGATAATGTGAAAATTTACAGAGGAAAATGGGAGTCAAAAGGAGTTAGCAACTCCACTGAACCTAGGAAACATCTCTTAGACTATCACAAGCCTGATTAGAAAGTAACAATCATCTCCACAAATGGGGGAAAAAAAACCCAGATATTTCAATTGTATTGGCTTTTGAAAAATGACCTAAAGAAGAGACGTTTGAATGTTCTTGAAAGAGGGGGAGTTAAAAAACTGAGAAGCAAATCCACCATCCCACCTCCCATCCCACAGTTACTGTGTTGTGCAGTATTCTTAGTGAGAAAGCTAAGACATTTGTAGTGCTTTACAATTCACCAATCATTTTATGTACTTTTACATTGAATCATCGTGGTAATTCTGTGGGTTATGTGTGTCCATCTTCTTGAAGATGACTTCATTCTAGTCATGAGCCTATGAGGCAGGTTTGGAGGCAGCACTGCATGATTCCCTGGCTTATGCGGCCTCTCTAGTCTCATATTCTGCCTCCTAATCACCTTTCGCAGGGCATCCTCACAACCACAGCTGAGAAAAATTTAAATTTCCAAATGTTTTAAAAATAGAAGTAAAACAACAAATGCTCCTATTTTCTGAGTGAAGAAAATCAAGTTGTTTTATTGGATTTACAGTTAATATGTGGTTATAGATTAACCATCTCTTGAAATGTGTTACACACATGTACCAATTCCCCACAGTGAGTGTAATCATTGTATACTGCAAACATGTACTCATAAAAGTCAACAAAATAAAAAGTAAAATTAAAATATCACTGGTAATAATTATAGCAACAGTAAAGTGCTATCGATCACATACTGTATAATCAGGTTACTTTACATCAAATTTCACTGCCATCAAAATCTTTAGTATGTGAGTGTTGACTGTCCATTCCTGATAATATGCCTGCGTATTCAGGATGACACAGAAAGGCTGGAGTTAGAGAGCAGTGGGAGTGATAGAAGGCTCTTAACTTACCTTCTCTGAGCCTTAGTATCTCACCTGTAAAACCATGTTCTAGTACCTATTTTGAAGGTTTGGCATAAATAATGAGGATGATGTTTTAAGTGCATGTAAGCACACTGTGTACCTATGCAGGCTTTAGAAAATGTTGGTTTCTATTATGCTGCAGTTCCTAGAATTTTGGCTTCTTCAGGAAAAAAAAAAAATAGCCAGTTTTTCTTCCTAGAAGCATTTGGAGGCAGAATCACTCATCATCTACACTGAAGAGAGCCAACATCCTGCTCAAGAGAATCAGAACTAGGAATGGGGAACATGAGCATCCCCAGAAACAATGCCCATTTTGTGTTGTGACACTGTGCACCAAGAAACAGAAGCATGTGGTCCTGCTAACCGAGACCATTTGCAGCCACCACAGCCCCAAGCGGAGCGCATTTCCCAGGCAGGAAGGGAGCAGACGGTGATATTTCTCAACTGCAATCCCACGGCCAGGAAACTTGGCATCTTTAGGCTTGGTTTTCTCCATGAAGAAAAGTCACTTTTGAGTAAATGAAACAGCAGCTGCATGAATCAGAAAAAAGAGATGAAAGAGAAACAGGAAAGGAGAGAGAGAGAGAGAGAGAGCCCCATGGCTACCTTTGTGGAGCACATTTTGTACCTTAAACTCTACATCCTGGGCATTGGAGAGTCAGAATAGAGGCAGAGTAGAGGCAAAAGGTGAAGTCCTAGGAAAAGAAAGGCAAGGTTCCCACTTATTACAATCTGAACTTTTTTTTAGGAGGGAATGAACACCAAGCCTCTTTTAATGAGTAATTGGGTTATGAATAACTCAAATTAACATTAAAAAGTGTGATTCAAAAAACACTATAAATAACATTCAGAAAGGTGAGGAAGAGAAAAACGAGGATAAAATTATATTGCCAAAATGTGACAGAAATTAAGTTCACTGCTTGACAAATGGTTATCCATTTAATCTTCTTCGAGCAGGTGTTTTATCATTGATAAGTATGATTTTCTCAATGGAAACAGAATATAGGAAGATTTATTGCTTTATCCAAAGTCACAGTACTTCACTGCAGATTTCTGATTTTTTATTTCTGTGGTCTTCAAACTTTAGTTTGTATCAGAATCACCAGGAAAGATGATTAAATCAGAGAGGTCTGGGCCCATCTCAAGGTTTGTGATTCAAGTCTTTGAGTGTACAGTTTGCACTCATTCACTGGCAATGCTGATTCTGCCAGTATAAGGACCATATTTTGAAAAGCACTGTCCTACCACAACATCCTGTAGAAGACCCAAGGCTCATTATTTGATTTTATTGTCCCTGTTCTTTCCCAGAGTCACCTGTTCAAAAGAGGACAAACTGGAATCTTTACTGCAGTGAATACTCTGAACCAAAAACTGCAGAAAGTTCTGGAAAGTCTACACATACACTGTAAAATGCATTCGACAACCCACACTAAAATGCACAACTCTTTGTTGGTTAGCACAAACTCTGGCAAGCTGAGCAATGAGGTCTTTGATGATCTCGTGGAAGAGGCGCTGGGAGCAGAGAAATGGAGACTCCGCAGAACGGAAATTTGAGTGCTTGGCAGAGTGAGTGCAAGGTGACCAAGGGCAAGCCAGAAGTTCAGGTGTTAAATCTAACCCGGGAGCCTAGAGGGGTTCCGGCAGTAAAGGCTTTCAGCTGTGACACTGGCATCAGAAGCAAAGTGATTGTAAAATCGGGGTAGGGAGCTGAGGATTTAGCTCAGGGGATGGGGATTTAACTCAGTGGTTAGAGTGCTTACCTATCAAATGCAAGGCCCTGAATTCGATACCTGGCACTAAAACAAACAAACAAAAAAATGGATAGACTGCCTGTTGGATCAAGTGGCGCCAACCCGGCACTGTGGGATATATTGACATTTATGGAACATCTAGTTCTCTCCTTTTTCCGGCCACCAAAATCATACATCTACCCAGATAGGACTATCCCCAGCCCTACCTGGCCCATGCTGAACATAAATCATGATTTGTCTAAATAGTATTTATTCTATTGATAAGATGATGTAGTTCTCACCTAGGAGAAAGACTAAGTCTAAAAGTCCTGGAAATTACTTTCCCTTGTAATAAAAGAGACAGTTTCAGGGAAAAGAATGCTGTTCTTGCTTTATATTCTGCCTTGTGAAGCCTTCACACACAGGTTTTAAAGCAGCCATCTGGTAGACCCAAGGAGGTGCTCACCAACATGCACAAGGTGGTAGTTCTTTTTAGGTGAAGAAGAGACACAGTGGGCCATTGGAACTGGCTACCTCCCAATTTCACCTTTAATGGGAGCATGAAGGCTAATTTTCCTTGTTAGTTTGTTTGTTTTTAATGTTTAAGGGGCTAACTGAGGTAAAAGGGGAATAAGACGTGATCTTAGCAAAAGTAAGGTTCTCTCAATAACATGAATATTTAGGCTATAAAACAAGACATTTTCACAGATCACTGGAGAGCCCATCTTTATAAATTATACCTTACCTCCTCCAAAGAAACTGTCAGCCAGAATAATAATCAGAGAAGGATTATCCATGGAATAATGCTATATTAATTTGGAGCATTGAAATGAGAACACAAAGGCTAAACTATGGGGACAGTCAAGAAATAGGGGGGCGGGCTGGGGATTTAGCCCAGTGGTTAGAGTGCTCGCCTTGCAAGCTCAAGGCCCTGAGTTCAATCCCCAGCACTAAAAAAAAAAAAAAAGAAATAGGGGGGAAAAGGCAGTTTTTAAAGGGGAAATGGGGAGGATTCCATAAGATATTTTCAAACAATAGTCTTTGGCCACAGGGATTACTAATAAAGGTGACACCACTCCAAGATGGAAGATACTGTGCAGATCTCCTTGCAGAAGTGAATTCACAGTGGCCTTGTGGTTCTGGCAGAAATTTTGATAATTACTATCAGGCAACAACATCTGAAATCCTTGCCTTACAGCCTTCTGATTTTATGTGTTTATTTTTGATAGGGTTGATGCAAGTGACTCCATTTTGACTCTGAAAACTTTCACAAAGCTTTTAATGAAGTCTCTTTACATGTGGGATTGCATTCTTGTTCCTATAGGGTCATTTCACTATGCTAAGTCACTGTGTGTTTCTACCATTAGTTGCTTCCTGCTTTTTGGGCTAACCATTCCAAATATCTTGGTCTTATAGGAGCTCGCAAATATGCCATGCAATCTGGTACCTTCATTTAATTTTGCAGTCTAACCCTTCTGTAACATTCTCTTTCCCTTCCGTTTCACCTCCTCATCTTGGAGTAAATTACTCCAGCTAATCACTCCTGGACCAGCTAACACTTCCTTCAGGAAACCTTTCTCAAGGTTTCCTCATGGTGGCCGTAGGGACCCTGCTCTCTCTTCTCACTGTGCTTCTGCTTTAGTCTTGCAGTTTAGCCAACGTAGAATATAAAGATAACTTCATAATATGCACATCTTCTTTATCAGACTGTAAACTCTTTAAGAGAAGAAATGGTAATTTCTATTTTGTATTTCTAAACCTTATACAAATATGACCTTAACAGTATTAAAAAGAAATATATTTTGACTGCAAACAAACCAGATTAAAAGTTTAAGTGACTCTCTCTTGTAAAAGCACATTCTCTTTCCAGCAGCTTGAAATAACAGGCAACTTTCAACCTGTAGGAAACAATGAAAACCCACAACACACGCCCAAGGACAATAACTGAGTATCACTTCGCTAGCTGCCACTAGCAACTGAAAGAGCTCCAAGGGAGAAGAAAAGCATGAGATTGGCCTAAATTATTTCCACTGGGAGTCCAAACTCTCGTCCCTTCCACAGTGATTGTTAGCAAAAATAATGCCATCTATTACTACTGTGTACTGATGTTATCAGAGTTTTGGTAGGTATTTTGTATGATAGAATTGTCACAAGAACCCAAAGATAATCTCTTTTGGCATGTATGAAAGCTCAACACATTTACACTTGAAATGTATTGATAATTCCTGAGAAATTCCTTTATATGGGTTATACCTACAGATAACTACTGTATGATGAACAAAAACTGAGAAAAAAAATAAAGTTTCTTATTGTCACTTAAAATAACCATAAACCTATTTTATGTGCATATATTTTATGAAAATCACTATTATACAAAATTGCAAAGACTTCTGTTATTTTGCATCCCATTATTTTATACTCAGTCTTTTTGCAGTGTTGCACAATATATAGCCTCTGGGAAACCCCACTGTACACTAAAGAGAGACTGAAAGAAAATGGCAAAAAAAAAGTGCTAGTTTTAGTGTGAGTGCAGTTTTTATTTTGCTTATAGATCCTGTACAAAAACTGGTCCCTAACATTGTTGACACCAGGGACTAGTTTCATGGAAGACAATTTTTCCAGAAACAGGGATAGGGGTTGGTTTCAAGATGATTCAAGTACATTACATTTATTGTGCCCTTTTTTCTATCATTATTGTATTAAACTCTCATAAGAAGCATACAACCTAGATCCCTTGCACATTTTCCTCTGAAAATCTAATTCTGCTGCTGATCTAACAGGAGGTGAAGCACACGTGATGATTCCAGCCATGGGAGCAGCTGGGAATACAGGTGAGGCTTAGCTTGCTAGTCCGACCTGCTCAGCTCCTGCTGTGAGGCCAGGTTCTAATAAGCTATAGATTGTCCAGGGATGGGGAACCATGCTCTAAGAGAACTCAGAGACATCCCCTCACCAGGAGTCTCAAAAGCACATGGTGAATCAACCGCTGGTTATACCAAATATGAGAGATCAGATGACATTGTGGAGGTCAAACAACTAACACATGCCTGATTTAGGGTATGAACCACAGCTGTTTATCAAACCAGAGGTTGAGTTCCAAGTCTTGTACCACTGTGTTTAATGAAATGTGATGTATGCATCTGCTATTATAGTTAATTGATTACTAATCAATAATTAACTCAGAAAAAAAAATCATTCTGTCTTGTTCTTCCACAAGGATATCAGTGACTTGAGAATCATCCTGGTTTGGTGACCTAAAGTTTATGCTTTTTGAGGTGGGGGTGGTACTGGGAATGGAACCCACTAAGCTACATCCCCAGCCCTTGCTTATTTTATAGTTTGAGACAAGATCTTCTCACTAATCACTAAGCATACATAGGATTGGTTGTGTCTCACAGGCATAATTACACAGATGTCAGATTTACCACTTCCGGGGAAGGGGAGGACTTTGGGAGAGCTGTCCACCTGCTGTAAGTAAACAGAGCCTGAGATTGACATAGCTGGACAAAAAAGCTGACTGAAATCCAAGGAATTCTACCTGTGCCAATTATGTAAGTATTTTCATTTCATTTGTATCAAATACAAAGATGCCAAAGCCATAAGAATTTAAAGCTGGGAAGAAATCTGTTTGAAATTACGCCACTGTGTATATAATTACTGATGATGACAGAAACCTTACATTCATTCTGAATTGGAGAGACAGCCAAGGAAGTGAAAGTACTACTTATATAGACAGATGGGAACCAGTGAGTTCGGAAGATCATATTTGATTTCTGTTTATACTTAGACTCGGATATGATCCTAAGCCAAAATCTATAAATTTAGATAAATAGTCTAACCAATAAAATTAATATTCATTATTTCAATAAATACTTCAGTAGCAAGCACATTCTGGAAGAGGGACTTTCCTTGGGGATTTTAGGATAAATAAGCCATGGCCCCTCAGGCCAAAACTGAAAATTGTTATAAAGTTGGTTGGGCAGGAGAGGCAGAGGGATGAAGTCTTAGTTTTGGGAAGACAGAGGCCCCCTCTAATCCCTGAAGAATAAAGAGAAGTTATCTAATGAAGATACAAAGGGCAAATAAACAAACTACATGTGCCCAGATAAGTAACAAACACTCATTGTAATGTGACCTCATTAAAATTTGATGACACGAAGTTCTATGTCAGGGACCCCATTTTCCAGTTAGCAAAGGAGTGACACCCATGGAGTTTACCAGCACTGCCTAATGTTGTATGCTTGGTAAGTGGTGTGATTAATAATGGGACACGGTCTGTCAGGTTTCAGGATACTTTGCAACACAGCACAGCAAGGATGCGAAGAAACATGGTACACACATTGCAAGGCAGAGTGCATATGGTCAGTAGAGAAGCAGGAGGACATATCACTGGAGATGTAGGTAGGACTCGACCCCAGAGGTAATGGGAACTTTCTCCTGTAGGAATCTGTCTGGCCATAAGTGCACCTTAGAAAGACCTTTCACGGAAAAACACCACATTGCTAGATTATTTATTAAAAGCAAGAGGGTTTAAGTCTATCTAATTTTTTATGTGAAACCAAAATTCAGAGCTGAAAAATGTTCAGAACTTTCAAAAGCATCGCATGAGGTTTGTAAACACAAGCAAATAAAATATTATTCTGATGCTCTGTTCAAGTTTCAGACACACCAGAAGGGCAAAGGGTTTTTCTCATCTCGGGACCTGATTTATAAATTCCTATTTCAGCTTTTCATGTTCATGGCTGAATTTGAGATGTAAAAAGCTCAAAGAACCCCTCAGCTATTTGTCAGAGCTCTCTTTTTAGATTTCCTCTCTAGAGAGGGGCTCATCCTAATCTGAAATATAGCTAAATTCCTTGTTACAAAGACATGCTCACTGTAAATAAAACATGCTAGCTTTTCCTAAAGGCCTGCATTGTGCTCAACTTACAGTTTTAAAAAACTGGTCCATACATGCTGCAGTCTCTTCAGAAGGACAAAGCTAAAATAGCAAAAATAAGTAAGACTTCAAGAAAGTAGCGGGGTGTTCAGAGGAAGAATAAAGCTGATAAGAAAAATAGTCTATCTGCACTAAAAAAGATGGGGACAGAGTTGTAAGTAAAAGAATCAAAGAAGGCAATATTATGAGTTGTTAAATTGGAAGAGCTCCAGCCATGGGCACTAAGAGGCAGGCAAAGGAAGCCAGTATCGAGCAAGAAATAATGAATAAAAGTGTGTGGACAATCCCAGTGTACTTATAGGAAAAAGGCTGCATAAGGATTGTTTCCGTTGTTCCCTGCTTTGTTATTCTTGGGCCAGATTCTGAATTGCAAGAACAAAGCTGTCATCTGCCAGGTGGTTTTTAAAGGAGCTCAACCTGTGACTCTGAGCATGCATGGGTTTGGCTATAGGATGCTCTGCTTAGAAAGCATATCAGGCAACAGTAATATTCACAACCCCAGAAATGGACCATGTGCTCACATTCTGACAACATATGGAATAATTACATATGAAAAAGAAGACGTCTTGCATCAATGAGAGAGATCAGAAACAATACCTTAACAGCAAAGAGCATGCCTGGCATCCAATTCTGGGTTTCAAACATTTTTCTGCATTAAAGGAGCCACTACTTCATGGAGAAATGACTGATTCTAAAACTAGGGCCAGAAATGTAGAAAGTCAGCCCAGAGCACCTAGTATGTGTGAGAATATAAGGAAGGGCGGGAGAGAGAACAAAAGCCCAGGTTTACGTGAGTATGGGCATACGTCAGAGGGACACAGAAGCTAACTGAGAAAGCTCCCAATCACCCAAACGAGAAAAGTTTAAGGAACAAAATAAAAGTGACATTGGATTATAACCCCAAATATAAAATAAATATATATCACCTGGCATTAATATAAATAAAATATTAATTAAAATAAATGGGGAGGAGAGACAAACCTCCCACACAAAAAAAATCAAGTAGTTTATGTAAATGGCCTGCCATCGAGGAGGAGAGGCGTAACTCTCCACTTCCTAAGTGTGCACTGGGTGAATTTGCTTCCTTCCAGTAAATACAGTATGATTTTTTTTTTTTTAATTATACAGTGAAGAAACCTAAAAAGGCTGCATGTCAACCAGGAGGCCAGGGTCACGATAACAGCAATAGCCATGTGAACAGTATGCATTTTTAGAATGATGTGTTGAAAATACTTTAACATTTTATTCTTCCTCCTTAAAACCCATAACTACTCTCAAATTAGGAAAAATAACAAATTGCAAATGAGCGATATTCTAAAAATATCTAGCCAGAATTTCCTAAAGCTATCAATGTTGGCAAAAACAAGGAATGTGTGATAAACTGTTAGAGACAAGAGGAAATTAAGAAGATATTATGAAAGTCAGTGTTGGAGCCAGGCACAGTCGTACGCAGCTGTAATTCCAGCACTCTGAGAGGCTGGTGCAGGACGATCACAATTTAGAGCCATCTAGGGCAACTTAGCAACTTGTGAGCTATTGTCTTAAAATAAGAAATAAGAAATAAATATAAAAGGTTGGAGATGCAGCAGTGCATAGACCCGAGGTTCAACCTCCAGAATCAGAAAGAAAAAAAAAAAAATCATGATTGATTTTTTGGATCGGATCCATTAACAAAAATAGGATGTTATATAAAAACTAAGATAATCTGAAAAAAAATATAGACATATCAAAAGTAATGGTGTCGGTTTATTAATTGCATCAAATATGCCACATAAATATAAGATGTTAATAATTAGTAAAAAATTTCTAGTAAAAAATAATTACTAGAAAATTTTACAGTTTTTTCTGTACACGTGAAACTTTAAAAAAATGTCTATTTGTGTTTTGTAAAGAAAAAAAAAAACTAAATCTTCCCACTCGTACAAAAATGCAAATGTTCATTTTCGTTTCTCCTTCTACCTTTTGCCACATACAGACAGAAAGTTGGTGGAGTTCACAACTCTAAGAGAACAACAGTTTGTTGTTAATTTGTTACCAACTTAATTTTGTAGACTGAATAATTCTCCAGCAATTAAAAATGTATCTAAAACTTATAGTACTTCTCACGTAAATTCAGATTAAAGAACACGAGTATGAAGTAACAGAGAAAATAGTAAATAAATAAAACACAAGAAAAAAGGAGGGGCGCCAACTAACTCAAGAACTACCACTGCAAAAAACGGAAACCTCCCGTTTTTCTCCTTCTAATTAATTCCTCCCTGTGCCCCACTATTTGTGATCACTTCAACAGGATACAGCCCTCTAAATCTTATCATTAATAGCTAGAGAGTGGAACAGTCAATAATGGAGAAGTCACCACGTACTACTGTATGTGAAGTGTGAGTTCTCCACCAGCCTCTATAAATAAGGAGGTAAGACTGGTCAAGTGCCCCAGCATCATCTGCCCTGCACAGGGTGTAAGGGAAAAGGCACTGGGGGCACTGGGCTACTCGGCTTTCTTTCCCTCCCTCTCCCCCTCCCCCTTCTTTATCTTTGGAGCTCCAACTCCTAAGAGAACTCCTACCAGAATAAAAACATAGTATCCTCACCGCAGCAGAAAAAGACTTACTTATCATTGAAATTGGTCATTTTAGATATTTATAAATAGGAACTGTCTTAGTCACTTTCCCATCACTGGGACAAAATTCCCTACACTCATTATTAAAGGAGGAGAGGTTTATTTTGTCTCACAGATTCAGTTCAAGGTTGGCTGGCTCCAAGGCAGAAGCAAAGTGGCAGAAGGGCAAGGAAGAGGAAAAGGTGCTCAACTCATGGCCACCAGGAAGCACAGATAAAGAAGCGAAGAGCCTGGGAGGGAGACACGCCCTTTCCAGGTCACTCAGTCCCCAGGAGCAGCCATTCCCAAGCAAACCACACCTAAGAATTCTCAATGCACAAACCCACTGAAGAATACAGCAGCTCCAAGAGCCAATCGTTTTCCAAAAGTCCTTCTTCTGGACACGTGAGGTTCTGGGGTCTTCTAGGTCTAAACCACAACATGAACCAATAACAAAAGGAACACAGTATCCGAGAAATATATAAAGAGCAAAAGCAGCTCAAAAGACCAAATGAAAAGCTAACCTAAGAACACAGAAAATTTTGAAATGCCAGATGTTAATAAGTTAAGTATTTAAGCAGGTATTAAATTGACTAAAATAATAGCTAGCAGGTCTCAAAAGGAAGGAAAAGGAGAATGACAAGAAAAATTTGTTGCATGTAAGAGTTCGATAGCAAAATTATTAAATTATCTCTCAATACATATCAGATGGACATTGCCTCGAACAAACATTTTCATTTAGAAAACCAACCCAAATCCCTGGAATACTGGAATCCCTGGAAGAAAAAAAGGATACTGTAAGCAAAGAAGAGATATAATTTGTAGGTTTAGTGAAGTCATTATCTGTGTATTAAGACACCGTAAAAAAGAACGGAATAAATGTGTTGAAAGCAGTTGTTAAAGGAATAAAGGAAGACAAATGATTGAGCACTTGTCCTCATGTTGAAAGACAGCCTCATCTGTACAGGTCTGAGGGTATTTTTATGACTTCAAAGAATTTAGAAGGAAATCCTTTAAACATCTAGGTAGACCCTGGCACCACAAAAAAAAAAAAAAATCTAGGTAGAGAAACAGGTACTGTGGAGATGACTTTAACTTTTAAATAAGCAAGAGTAAGTCAGAAGAAAATAGGGAGAGTTCAATAATAATAGAAACAAAAGCTAAGCTATTAGAAGGCAAAGTGCGTAGATCAGAGATAGGTAATCTACAGCTGATTCTTTTAAAAGATCATTTAAAAAAAGAAACTGCCTCAAGAGCCTGAATAATTAAAAAGAAGTGCTGATAACCAACAGTAAGAATGACAGGAAGTTACAACCCACATACAAAGAGCTTTATTTATATAAGAGAATATTGTATACAATTTCATGACAGTAAAAATAACTAAGTAATTCGATAACATGTTAGGGAAATACAAGACTGAATACAAGGCAAGTGAAAAAATAATTGGGAATATACAGGTAAGCAAAGAAGAAAGTACAAACCAGTAAAATAAAAGCGTTGCAATAAACAAAGTGAAACAAATAAAAAACCAAAAAGTATTATTCATCTGACAAGGCATTTATATGCAGAATATGTAAGTAATTCAAACAACTCAACAGTGAAAATACCCACAAGTAACCAAATTTAAAAACGGGCAAGGGACTTCAATGGACTAGTCTCAAAAAGAGCCAGAAATAACTGACAAGTAAATGAAAAAAAAAAAAATCACTATCACTAATCCTCAGGGAAATGCAAATGAAAACCACAGTGAGCCTCACTCCAGTTAGGATAGTTCAAATAAAAAAGAAAAAAATATAAGAAATGCTGAGGATACAGAAAGAAGAACTGTTATGGCCTGTACCTAGATGTCTCCCCAAAGCTTCATGAGTTCACAGGTAGGACTTTCAAGAGGTGGCTGGATCATGAGGGTGCGATGCTGGATTAAGGGTGGGTGGTACTGGAGTAGTCTGCTAACTGGTTTAGTGGTTCTGGGTGTCGCTGAACAAAGTTACTAAAAACAGAAGCTTCACTCTGGGTGTGAGTGGCACCAATCAAAAGGCTTGTAGCCTGCACGCCATAAAAGGGAAAGGGAGGCTCTCTGTTTTTGGCTTCCTGCCTGCCCCTCCACTGGCTGCTCCTCCTCCACCATGCCTCTCTACCAGGCCAACCTGCCTTGGAGTCAGCCGACAATGAGCTGAAACTTCTACAGGCCGTGTGCTAAAATAAACTTTCCCTCCTTTAACTTTTCTGTGTCAGGTATTTTGTCCCAGCAATGAGAAAATTAACTAAGACAGAAACTCTTGTACGTTGTTGGAAATGTAAATCAGTACAGCCATCATGGAAAAGAGTAATAAGATTCCTTGAACAAGTGAAAACAGCAGTACTGTTTGGTCTAGAAGTCCCACTACTAGGTATATACCCAAAGGAAAGGAAATGCTTACCCTAAAGAAACACCTGAACTCCCATATTCATTGTGATCCTGTTCACAATAGCCTAGATGTGGGAATCACTCGAGGTGTCCCTCAACAGATGAATGGAAAAAGACAGTATGGCATGTATACACAGCAAAATATTCTTCTGCCGTAAGAATGAAATCCTGCCCTGTCAGACAACATGGACAGAACTGGAAGACATCATGTTAAATGAAATAAGACAGGCACAAATAACACATCCTCTTACTCAGTTGTAGAAAGCTAAATAATCAGTCTTATAGACAGGAGACAAGAATAATAGTCACTAGAGAATGGGAGGTGGGGAAGAAAAGATAATAAAAGAAAAAAGAGATGGATAAAGATCAGATAAAGTTCAACAAAATAGAAGTAGCTACATTAGACCCTTTAAAAACAATAGGAAACAATATACAATATTTATATTTTGATTTAGAATAAAGGTATGTATATACTTGTAGTTGTACTTTGTTTTATTCTTTCCATGTGTTTATATTCATAGATACATAAATTTTTCAAGCATGAACGTACAGGTATGTATTATACTGAGTTAGTACATGTAAACTATTCAAAATTCAGAATAAATGCCCTTTGGAAAATAGGACAAAAATCAGCCAGATAGCAGGAATTAGTTCTGGTGTTCTACCGATAACCTATTAGGGTAATTACGGTCTGCAATAATCTGTAACACATTTCAAAGTGACTGGAAAAGTCTAAAGCTTCCCAACACTTAGGAATGATTAATTTTTGTAGACACAGAAAGGCTAACTTCCTTGATTTGATCATTATACAAACCATACACATATAGAATTATCATTCTATACACCATAAATGTGTATAAATATTAAGCTAGTAAAAAATTCCAAATATTTTGACCCTGGAATTGCCTTAGAAAGCATCAGCATTTTGGGGTTAAAACAATGACATTGAAACATCAACATCTTCATTTATGACACAGAATTTTAAATAATTGATTTAAAATGATTAACATGTAAAATTTTCATCTGTACAAAAACATGAGAAGGCTACCAGTAGGCATGCCATACATTTATTAAAGAAAGAGAAAAGATAAACTACTAGAAAGCATGTTAGGAACCGAGAAAGTGATTTGCAAGCCCACAATATTTCTATGAGTTATTTTTAATCGCAAGACATTTCAATCACAAAATTCTCCGGAATTTTACCAGAGCACTCTATTCCAAGTTATTTCTTTAAAATAATAATGCCAGTTAACATTAGCAGAGTGTTTTTTTTTTCCAAGAGAGTTTCAGTCAGAAACATACAGTCATGTAAGAAACAATGTATTTATTAAGAGTCCTTATTAAGAGTCCTTATTATTATTCATAGATAATAAATTCATTCTGTCCATTTATTAGAGTTTAAGTGGTGCCTGGGGGCTCCAGGACAGCCGAGAAACAAGACTTGTATGGTACACAATCATGAAAAACACAACCACAAACGACACATCCAAAAGATGTCCTCTCTTACTACAGGACTGCTAGAACAAAAACATTTTTCCACAGTTTCCTTTTTGGCGTCAAAGATGCTAGAGACCCGGATTACAGTTTAGATCTAAAGTGTCCCCCAAGTCTCACGTCTTCAGAGGTGAAGCTTCTGGACACGACTGGATCATGGGGGTGCTGTGCTCATCAGTGGATCCACCTGTTCATGAGGTCATGGCTGAATGTGCTGTTAGGAGTTGGGGCCTGGTAGGAGGTGGGTCATTGCGGGTCTGATCTGAAAGAGTGTTGTTGTGGTTTAGATCCAAAATATCCCCCCGAACTCTCAATTTAGGAAGTAGGGCTTGGACACAGGAAGCATGTCACTGGGATTGTGCCCTAGAGGGGTGTATTTCTGTGCTTGTGCTTGGCTCTCTCTCTCTCTCTCCCCCTCCCTCCTGCCTAACCACCACGCAGTGAACAGTAGCTCCCCACCATTTCATTCTGCCATGACATTTCTCCTTTGGAGCCTCTCAGCCATGGACTGAATCAAGTGAAAATGTGAGTCAAGATCACCTTCTCTTCCTTTAACTTGAGGGTGTCAAGGAGTTCTCTCCCTGGGACAGAAGAGGGACGATTCTAGGCTTGCATCCAGGAAATCCTGATACAGAAGAATCCCCAGCATCTATCACCTACTTTCCGAAGTTATGACCAGCTGGCGCAATACTGCACACAGCCCATTTCCACCTCCAAGGTTCCTGTGGGTGTAGCTTTCTTCCAAAAATTACTATAATGTGTTTTTCATATCGTTTGGTAATGTTCAGACAGAAGTTTGAGGTATGAAAAAGCACAGAGGCTTCCTCTGGCTTCATGTACTACCCTACCACCCATCAACAGTGCAAACACACCTAAGTGCCAGCCATTCAGCCAAGGAGCAGATACTCACATCCTCTGTGACTCTCCTCATGGGTCTCCCTCTGCCTGGAAGACCATTTTCTCTGATGAAATTGTCCACTACGGGCTCATTAGCTCAAGCATCGACTGTTCTGTGAAACAAGTCAGGACCCACTGAGAGTACTTACTCCTTCTCTCTCTCTTCCTAAAAACTACACATCAGTATTATAACCTCATACACGTTGCAATTAGGCCTTCCAAGTTGGGTCCCCCCCTCCCCCGCCTGTGAGTATTCTGACTATCATTCAAGTGTGGGTTTTCAGGACACCTAACAGGCATTTAAAAATACTGGATGAGATGAATGAATCCACGAATACTTATTTATATAATCTAAGGTACCCTAAAGTACTTTATAAATTGTGGCATGACTCAGTTTCAGTTAGCAGCCCCGAGAAAAATGTCACAGGGTTTCAATTGCACTACTACCCACCAGTCCTTCCTGCATACCTTGCTAGTTCTATCTTTTTTTTTTAACAAAATCATACTGATTGCTGTTAGTCATCACTAGTAAATGAACTGTTTTCGCTCTCCTCTTCTCTTTGATCTTCAGGGTTTGTTTTGTTTTGCAATGCTGAGAATTCAGCCCAGCCCTTCACAATGAGCTACATCCACACACCATTTTTTATTTTAAGACAGAGTCTTGCTATATTGCCCTGGGCGGGCTCAAATTTGTGATCCCCCTGCCTCAGCATCCCAGGGGGCTGGAATTACAGATTTGTACCACCAGGCCCAGCTCACCTTTAGTTTTCGAGCTTCCCTGTCCTTCAACTCTGTCTACAGCCTCCATCATCCTCTTTATACCTCGGATTTGGATCCGAGGAGCAGATACTCAGATTTGGATTCCAAACCACAAAGCTTTGAGGTCCATTCTGACCAAACTAGAATCTCCTCAGTGAACTACTCCTACGCTATGGAAAGGAAAATGGCTGACTTGCATTTCTAAAAAACTCTGGCAATTCTAAGTTGCAGCTTGTGAGGATCCTTCCTTCTCTGCTGCTGGCTTTCTGGAAAAGAGAACTCCTAGAAATTAATGTGTTTGAGCTTCCTAGTGTATGTGTCCTGCATGAGGCTCCCCAGAGTAGCAAGCCCATGAAATCACTCTAAGTAGGAAACCATCAAGGCAATAATACCTCATCAAACACTAAACAATCCCAAACACAAGCTTTTGTAAGAGAAAGTAAGTTTGCTTTGTTAGAAGAAAGACAACCAGTGATGGTCTTTTAGCAAAAAAAATAAATAAATAAACAATACTAACAATAAGCGTTATAAGCAAAAGTACTGTAGAGTTGTTTCGATGGGAGAAAGACAATATATTCAAGATAAGTGGAATTAAAACACTACTGTAGTGTACAAGTATGTGTATGCACAAAGATGCATGTGTTACCTGGGAGCAGAAATGTATTTTTGTTTCAAAGAACCAGGGTTTTCCGGTTACTCTGCTGTACTGCAAGATAGTGCTATAGGTGGAGACGTGGAAATTGTCTCCCTTTAGATAAATGTATTTAAGGGTGAGTTAGTTACACAGAAATGGCGCTTAAATGTATCAAGAATGCTCATCCATTTTTTTCAGGCCCTTTTGTGGTAGCTGGCATCATGTCAAATTCACCATTTTAGTTGAAACTATCATGCTATGGTAGAAAAGAGACTACTTTGGGACATACTTTTCCCACAAACTACTTCTCTGGACAAGTACCTCACTCTACTGCACCTGAAAAAAATGACATGAATTAAATTAAATTTACCAGAAGAGTAAAAAGAAATCTTTGCCTCACAGTAGATTCAGGGTGGGGTCAGGAATCAGAATCCTTTGTAACTGAGGGAAAGGGAAATTTTTTCCAACTGCACTATTTTTCCTCATAATCCATTATTCCTTTGCCACAGTTTTACCTACTGACTATTTTTGCCTCAGACAAGATCCAAACACTGGTCGTCATATTTCAGATAAAGTCAGAATCTGGAATCCCCACACATTCCAAGACGGGAGATGGGTTCCACTTGTGTTCCACATACTCACTAAATAATCACAGAGCCTTCCTTTATTACTGGAACGTGATTTCCATAAATTCATCACAGAAACACTTTCGGGCCCCAATTCCATTCTTCCTCCTTGAAATCTGATCTTTAGAGTCTAATTTTCTCCCCATCCCTCAAGATACATACATCTGCTCTCGTGAAAGCTTCCACCATTGTCCTATTTTTTCTCTCAGTTTCCTTGGCGATCTGTGGTTATTCTCCAAGGGTAGTTCACTGGTTACCAACCACATTAACTGAGTTTCACTGTTTTGGGGGGTTAAAGTTTTCAGAGTGAAGAATAGCTCAATAATACCACAGAGGCAGTGAACACTGCATCATTTCTTCTTACCCAGAGGTCTCTGTGTGTGTTCTGTGGTATTTGAGAAAGCACTGTGCCCTCTATCCTTCCTTCTCTCTATTTGGGAGATTAATTTTGATAGTATTTTCTGAGTGCCCAGGAGATACCAATCTGTTACAGCTGTAGTTTCCTTAAGATGTAACTGGTAGTGGAAAATATTGACGTTTATCTCTGGGAATCATGTGGAAGTCTTCTATAACATTAAAGTAACTTTAGAAGCTAATTTTCTTACTTTTCCACAAATTAAAAGGTAGATCTAAGCTTCAGAAAGCAGATAATTTTTTTTTTTTTTTGTAGTGCCGGGGATCGAACTCAGGCCCTTGTGCTTACAAGGCAAGCACTCTAATCACTGAGCTAAATCCCCAGCCAAGCAGATAAATTTTTAAGATTAAAAAATAATAGTTGCCAGCCTTATAAAGTTTTAGAACTGGAGTTTTGACCTCAGAGGACACACACTAAGCCAGCTTTCAATATTATTGTTAGTTATCTTGTCTCTATGATTTTCACAGAACTGGAACTTCCAAAGTCCCTGGTTCACTATTTCAACAACATTGTAGGGCTATTATTCTTTGTATTCTCTGCTTAGGAAAGTAATGAGATGGTAAGTTAGCATAAACTAAAAACAAAATATCTTTGAAACAGTTGTCTAGTCTTTGTTTTAACCAAAAGTGAAACAAACTAATTTTATTGCATCCCCAGTAGTACCAAGGGCCTGGGCTGTATAACATGCAGTGTTTGCAGACAGAAAAGCGACTTCTCAAAGTGACATTTTACAGTAACACTTGCTAGTCAGACTGTGTAACAGGAACACTGTCATAATAGTCAGGTAGAGTCCAGGCTATTGCTGTTTCTGCTTTTAAAATTGTGTAAAGGCTTGTAGCCAGGTGTGGTGGAACACGCCTGTAATCCCAGCACTCTGGGAGACTGAGGCAAGTGCATCACGAGGTCCAGCGCAGCCTGGGTAACTTAGTGACTTAGCAAGACTCTGTCTCAAAAGCAAAAAGGAAAAAAAAAGGACCGAGGGCGTAGCTCAGTGAGAGATCCAAAGTTCAAACAAAAAGTAAGGCCTGGTTTGTTTATTGGCAATCAAAGCTGCGTTCGGAAATAAGCAGAAATAATTTAGATACTTAGTATCTGTGAGAAGTTTATTGTGAAATGAATGTGAACACCGATATATACGAAAATTTCAAATTAATGTAAAAAAGGGTATCTTCCAGGATATATCTACCAAGGATTTAAAGAAAATATTTAAATATGTTGAAATAATAACAAAAATGATAATGATAATCAAGTTTCCTTGACCTATTCTGGATCCCTGTGTGTATGAACATGGTGAACAAGTGTTTCAACGTGCACCCCGGCATTCTTCTCCCATATTGGAATACGCTGAAATTTCAACCCGTGAGAACATCCATCACACGTCTACCAGACACACATTCGCCCCACGCCTTAGATGTACTAGACACAGCTATAGGTTATAGCATAACATCAATGAATAAGAAATCTCCATCGGTGTCTTAATGAGGGGTAAACTCTAGCAGAGAGGAGGTGGTGACCAAGTTTGCAACAGGCTTATTCTGTTGGTACGATCTCTGAACTACACTTCAAGTGTACAATCGATAATGAAAAATTTTTCAATTGTGAGACACATGCTTACAACGGTGTAAGAAAACTAGTGTTGGGCAATAAGAAGTGGAAAAAATTAATTTCAATTCAGCAAAATGGAATTAAGCATTCTAGGAAGAGGAAATCTAGAGCCTACATATGAATAAATGAACATATTGCTTGTTAAGTGTCCTCCGTAATACCCAATGCACGGCAGGTGACTCGGGAAAACCAAGGCCCTGATGGAAAATATATTTGAGGATAGCAGACAGGTTACACAGGTTACACAGGTTACACAAATGAAAATATTCCAGTTGCAAAGAATGTGGATTGGCTCACCTGTGTTTCACCTATGTAATCTGGATTAATGCTAAATTAAGTAGTTTATTCCACTGCCAATGACCTTGATCAAACCCAGGGTCTAATTTTGGCAGTAGGTGATAGATGAAATATTGAAAGCAATTTCATACTTTTCTATGGTTTTTTGAAATCAGTCCTGCACACAGTTGTATTAGATATGTGAAGGGAAAAGCACAGTGTTTATAAGAACAGGTCAGGTGTACGATGAAGGACATTCAAGTTTATTCCAGTGTGTCCATCTTGTGGTGACAAATTGGTTAAAACTCTCACAATGAAATTTCTTAGGTGATACAAGACTACTGAGGATGCACTGGGCAGTTGTGAGCTACTGAACTAACGCTAAAAATGAAAAAACAAACAAAAAATCATACGACAAAACAAATATCACAGCTATACATTCCCTTGATGAGCTCATGGCCCATCTTCTCCCAAAACTTAAAGGATACAGACATCTTTGCATAAGTCCGAAGGGCATTTTTTGAGGCGTAAGCAAAATCCTTGACAGTTTGTAACTTTAGCAAAGCTGTTCCTAAAAGATCAATAAAAACCAGTCATCCCGGAATAGCATTCCTGAGATATCTAGATTTGATGCCCAGATCTTAACCCACGTCCTATCCCTTGACAATGTATTCTGATCTAAATAAACTCCTGCCTTTTCTATGTTCCGTGCTTGCTGGTAAATGCTGTTACTGGGCCTCCATGCACCATCTCTGAGCACATCTTCTCATTTTGTCCTCTAGATCACAGGCATATAAGCCCTTGGCGGAGGCACTACTAATGTAAGAGGGAAATATTTTGTCCTCTGACAGTAAACCCACTATGCTAGGCCTGGAAAGCTCACCTCTGCACACACTGTACGTGTGTATCTTTGTCCCGTTTTGAAGCAGGAGGCTTGATTCTTTTGTAAAAAGAGATCTCCCTCCTCGCAGATGGGACACTGCCTCACAAAGTACGAACACAAAAGCAAAACTCAGAGTAGGTGTGTGTAGTTCTGTACAGCCCACACCACATTCACATTCATTTTCCTTTTCGATCGGCACGACATTATGTTCTTGTGTATCCTGACAAGCAAATGATTCAATGATAGTCTTAAAGATACAGAAATGTAAAAACGGCAGAGGTCAGACTTAAACTCATGTCTCCTGACAGTAAGGTCACATCCCTATCAACTCTAGAGTTCCATGACATCTAATTCTGGTGGTATCAGCTCTTCATTGTCTCCTTTGGGCATGAAATGTGGGGACACTGTCACCAAAGGACTGGGGCACTGCTTGAGGTGAGAGATATGCATGGTGTTGCCTGGATCTGGGAGACAAGCGAATCCTCTTCCTCAGAAAAGTCTGCAGATGGGAAGCTGGCTGGAGCTCCGCTGGTTGTAAGGTGTGTGCGACAGCAGAAGTAGACGCACTCAAATTTGTCTCACAACTGCTTATGCACTTGTGAGTTTCTACAAGCTGCAAGTGGATCTGCTAGGGCAAGCCAAACTTTAGTCATCTGGAAAGAATGGCAGCCATATGGACTTCTAGAAGCACTGAATTTGATCCCAGTAGACGGAAGATGGAGCTGTACCATTAGATGCAGAAGCTGAGGAGAGAGGGCTCGATCATTAGCCACCCTTAGAGCCCGTCATGGACACTCAGGAAAGATTCTGTGCAAGATCTTCCAGTAAGAAGAGCTCAAAGAAACCCATGAAAGTGCTGCACGAGGTACTTGCATATCTGTAATTTCCAGAAAGCATTAATTCCAAGAAAAACTACACCAGTCAAGAAAGACAGGACCTTTACCATTCCCGTCTCTTCTATCCCAAGAAGGATGAGATGGAAAAGAATGCAGAAAATGGAGTAGTAAGGTGAGGAAAAAGCACAAATGCTGAGCACAACAGCTGGAAACAGAAGGTAGGCAGGTCTGGGTTAACCCTGAGCTGTGGTCGGTATGCTGTACAGGTGGAAAGGAAGCTGTAAACCAGAAAAGAATCAGTATGTTCGCACTGCACTCACCTGGCCCATTTAGAACCTCCCAGATCAGGGCAGGAAAGGGAAAGGGATGCATGATAGTATGAGACCGAAAAGGAGTGGCAGGAGGAAAACAAACTTTCATCCCACCATGCCATGCATTTCAATAGACAGATCAAACATGTTTTTCATTACTTAAAGATTAAAAATTTAAATTGGAGCAGCATGAGATGGCTCAATTTTCGCAAAATTATTTATTACAGAGCCTGGAAAGAAAGATGCACAATAAATCAGAGCTGTTATTATTGCTTTAACCCTGTATGTATCATCCTAGCGCTACAGAGACAGGAGATACAGTCAGCTACATCACAGCTAAGTGCCCAGACCACAAGTCCACAAATTAGCTTGCTTACTTGGGAGCCCAATGTCTGCCTCCTCTCAGACGGAGACTGAGGAGGCGCCCAGAGCTGAGATAAGGAAACTAATCCACAAATCCGGTACCTCAGCTTTGCAGGTTTGCCGACTCCCGTTGTGGGCAAAGGAGTTTCAGGACTAGTCAGTAAGAGGCATTGAATTCAGGCTGTCAAGAGAAAGAGGCATTGAATTCCTGGGACTGGGAAGATTGATAAGTCTGCTGAGGGGGTGGAAACCCCAGGAAAAGCCCCCAGCCCCCATCCCCGCCGCCAAAAGATACTGGTTCATACTGCAGGCATGAACTCAGGTTTTTTGTTGTTATTGTTTTTTAAGATGGATAATTTAAACATTCTCTGAATTCTTCTGACCTGTTCCTTTATCTGAGGATCAGTTCACTGCCCTTTACCAAGTTAAACTGATTTATGGACTCTCGGTAATCCTGAAGAATTTGGGGCGTGATTCAGTGTCTGGAAGAAAAGGAGCCTAGATTTAACCAAGGGAATGCGGATATGGATCACCTTGGGCGACTTCAGCTGGGCCCCAGAAGTTGCAGTCTTCTTCAAAGCACAAGTTTTAGTTATGATTTCCCTGCCTTCTTTCTACCTTTTATTTCTTCTATCCTACCTGAGTCCTACCAAGGTGAAAATTAGTTGAGGTCCTGGGATGACACGAGAAGTAGCTCATTTTTTATATCCTATCACCTGCTACACATTATCTGGTAAGATGATTTTGTAAATTTGCAAGGTAGTCTCAAAAATACAGTGTTCTTTACCCCTAGTTATATGCAAGACAAAGGAAAGCTAAAAAGGACTCAGAATAAGGAAACAGTTCCCTTTCCTATTTCTACGGAATTCTTTCAGAAACTACTATTGTAGGAGCTGCCCAAAAAGCTCGGAGAACAAAACTCTCCTCATATTGGGGTTTTCAAGCCAGGCTCCGTGGAGGAAGAGATGAAAGGTTTATGGTCTGGCTATCCACATAAGGCCTAACAGGGTTATCGCTCAGAGTCACCCAAGGCCATGTACAACATCAGAGTGCTTTGCAAATGGAGGACACCATTTTTTAAGACTAGGAGATGAATCAGCATTACGATTTTTTTTATTATTAAAAAGCCAGCATTAAGGATGATAAAGTTTCTGAGAGTCAAACAGTGCATCAGATAAGATGTGGCCAGCTGTGACCAAGTAATTTTACCAGTATGTAAGAATCTAGAAATGAGAAAAATGTCGAGTCCAGAGGAATTCATCACACCCTCTTTATAATCATGAAAGAGTCAGTAACAGATGAGCCCAACAATGCGAAATAGCTGATGAAATTATGGCAAAGATTCTATGAGTAATGAAATAAGGATTTAGCATTAATAATGAGATAATGATGACTACAACAGAGATTTTCTTTCCTAATTTTATTTATGTGTTACCCATACAATATGACGTCAATGATGTAAAAAGAAATGAACAAAGTTTAAAAAAAGCAAACCAGAATTTAGAAACATTTAAAATTTAAAATATTAATAGATGTTGACCAGGGAGTGGAGACTTCTTTTTCTTTACTGAATTTTCAAAATTATGTCTTAATGACTGTGTCTCTTAAAACATAGGAAAAAAATAGATATTTTAGAAGTAATTTAAATAAGACTTGAGACATTTTAGAGTGTGTGAATTTGGATGTGTATACACACATACATTCTAACTCTATCCATTACTCTTACTTGGAGCTCAACAAGCCACACTGGAAAGTTCCTGGATTTAACATAGTAGAGACTCGGATTTTCCACCGAATTTTGCTATGGTGCCGTGACCTTGGCAAAGTTCATCTCTCTCTGTGTTGTTGGCTGGCGCTTGGGCTATCTGGGCCTTAGCTGTCTGGGTTACTATGTTCTGGGTTTGTTTGCATAACTTCAACTGAATGCAAGAAAAGCCCACGAAAATGGAAAAATGAGTTTATTTATAAGTTGGCCAAATGGATAGGGCTGTGAGCCCGCCAATGCAGAGAAGGGCTCTTTTTATGCTAGGAGTAGAACAAAAGTTAGGAAAAGTCCTGTTGAAAATTTAGCCAAGCATTGGCACACAGGGCTGACAGTGTTGGATCCTCTTTTTAACAGGCCTGGGGTTGGCAGTTTACACTCAGCACAAGAAAGCCTGCACGAGCAGTTTATAATTTTTAAAAATGCTAGTTTTAAAGATGCATTTTAACCTCTTGTTTACAACTGGATCTCAGATTTATTGTACTTGATGTAAATGTGCTATACTTTGAGGATGTGTAAACAAATTTTAAATATTTTTTAAATCACTTGAAGTCAAATACTACCAACAAATAATCACTTTGGTCAAATTTTTTGTTTAAAAATGAAAATATTGTATATAATTTTGTATCTGTTTATCTATAATATATTGAATAAATATATACTTAATCCTCTTCCCGTCATTTTGGGAGAAAGGATATATCCTACTACTCCAGAGCTAATAATTTACATGTTTACACAGAACTCTTTTCTCCCTAAGCAAAGGAAAGCATATGTCCTGCTAATACTTATGACTTTTCTACATGAGAAGACTAAATATTTTGAGAAATTAAATCGCACACGCGCGCGCACACACACACACACACACACACAAACCAGTAGTAAATCTTGGTTTCTTTGGTCTAACATGAGGGTTTACAGAATTTAGACTTTAACACCCTGCTCTGTCTCTTCATCTACAGGCATGAATATGGATTATCTTCCTACCAGCACGGCCATACTCTTTTTCTTTTATATTAAGCCCAAATTACCACATTAAGTAAAAAGAATTTTCACTCAAAAAGCACCATTTCTATTGCCTAACTGTACACCAACACGTACTGAATGAACATCTTAACATCTTACTAAGAGGATAACACCACGACTTGGAATTAAACAGCCACCCCAGACACCACAGGCCAGGGTCCTGTGCTGGTCGGGGAGATGGAGAGCCACAGGTTCACAGCCTCCTTAGTTAAGATATCTGGAGAGTCCTGCTGAGATTTAAAGGATGGGTTGGATTTATCTACAGAAAATCTCAGAGGGTTAGAAATCTAGCAAAAAATAAACAACAAAAAACATAATGATGGTGGCAGGAGTTCTTTCTTGTACAACTCCCTACTCTGAAAACTATTAAATGAAGGGTGCTTGTGAAATAGAGATGGAAATTTCATCTGAAATGGTATGAGGATGTAATTGTAATCACTTCTTATTGTATCCGCCAGATATTAACAAAAAATAGGCTAAATAAAACTTGGATCAACCTTTATTCAGTACAGTATGCTGAAGGCTGCCAGGATAAATAGGGAAAGTGTGGTTTCTTTTGAAGTAGTAAATTCACTACCAGACCGGAAGCATAACTATGTAATTATAGTAACAAATGTCATAGAAAGACACTGGTTGAGTCAGACAAAATGAGTGCTGAAGAAGCTGCTCCAAGGGACACTATCAGAGGGTGGGGCGCTTAGGCACCAATTTGTGCAGCAGATACAAAATGGCTTGTGTGCCATATTTCAGGCTTGGTGTGATCGAAATTCTCAACATTTTAGAGAAAAAAGGTGAAGAAATCTATAGGCGTAAATACAGGGGCAGACTTAGTTTGGAAGCGGTATGAATAAGCACAAGAATAGTGGGATCCGTTGCAGCAGGAGTCGGATTTGCGCAAGGAGAAGGGAAACCGGCTGGTGGGGATGTTTAACACAGGGGAGATGACATCTACATTTCAAGCAGAAAACTTTTACAGCATATAATTATGGGAAGTAAGAGTAGAAATTGAGAAATTGAGAATCCATCCAGAACTTCCACATACACCTTTGTGAACACTTAAAATTCCATTACTATAGTCATAACAATTTCTTCTTTTGGGCCTATGAAGCTCTCATTTTTCACAGAAACAAATACAAAGGAGAGAGAGAAAATACGAACAGTTGCTGAATTTCTAGTTGAGCAACCCTGTTTAGGCAGTTATTTATCCCTCACATTCTAAATCCTGTTTGGATACCCTGTTACACTCTGACTGCATCATGGGACAGCTGTGGCCACAGAGGCACACTCCTGTAATCCCATCACTCTGGGAGGCTGAGGCAGGAGGACTGCAAGTTTGAGTTCAGCCGGTACAATCGAGCAATTTAGGAAGATTTTGTCTCGAATTTAAAAATTTTAAAAATGGCTGGTATCTAGCTCAGTGGGACGGCTCTGGGTTCAATTCCCAGTATCTCAAAAAAATAAATAGACAGATAAATAAATAATATATACATATGTAATACTGCATTGTGGAATAAACCTTCTCCCAAAATCACAGCAAGACATAATAAAGGTAAAGGCAAAGAGGAGAGTGAAATTAATCACTATTTACTAATGTGTACACTTTACATGAGTCAACACATACAACTACATATTACACATATATATGTGTACAACAAGCAAGCAAGAAACGTGCAAGCTTGCTACAGTTCTCTCTTACGGAACGTGTTATGAAATTTCAGTTGACAAGTGTAAATTCCTTCTTTCACTACCAGTTCTGTCTGCCTTTGATTTCTGCCCAGGTCCTCACCCCGTTTGGGTTCTTTACCCGAAGGATCTGAAATCACAAGGGTACTGCATTTTCAGTAACTATTCATTCATTTTCCAATTACACACAGGAATACGAAGAGAACCGCCAAAGAACCCTTCGGTTCCCGAAACTCTCCTCGTCCTAAGAACAACAAAAAAATCATCCCTCATAAAGAAAATCAATCTTTCCCAGCTATTTGTTAATCTACTGATTCACTGTTGCATAGATTTCAAAATGGTCAGTTGGTGATCTCAACTTCCAAACAAATGGGACCGTGCTGAGTCTTTTGCAGAACAACTTCTGACCTTGGTACTCTGGACTCACAAATCAGGAGAGCTTAACCAAGTAGGAAAAATAAAGAAAAGCTCATCGTATCCTTAAAGAGTCACTTCCCCTCTACAACTTGATTCCTAACCCTGTCTCTGGCTGTTGGAGCAGTACCACATGAAACAGTTTATTCAAATCATATACCACATCGGCATGAACGTGGTCTCACAGCTGCAGTCAGACTGGGCCTCACTGGAACTGGTGGAACTGAGTTTTTTTTAAATAATGGGAATTGAACCTGGGACCTTTTCATCGAGCTATATCCCTAGCCCCGTTTTATTTTTTTATTTTGAAATAGAGTCTTGCAAAGTTGCCCAGGTCAGGCTCAAGCTTTAGATCCTCCTGACTCAGCATCCTGTTGTGCTGGAATTACAAGCATGAGACGCCACGCCTGGCTCAGAACTGGGCCTTCGCCGGGCCGTTCTGGGCTCTGTGGGATGAAGTGACTGTTGGGGGGAAGGGCACATGGAGACAGCAAGGAATTTTATGTGTATCGGGCCTTTACTAGATTTCTCACAGATTAAATGAGCCCCTTTATCAAAGCCATAGTGTATAGAACAACAGGCCAGTGAATAAGGCATCCTGTGAGTTCCTGCATGACCAGGCTGGCATGCCCAGAGCAATCTGGAAAGGATGATTTATATCCAAAATAGGTGAATATTCTAAAAGCAGAAAATAACACCTACCCCAGGCTGAATAGGGGTCCACTACAACCATCCAGTTCCCAGGCGTCCAGCTGCTCCTTCCAGGGGATGGAGCCACTCGGCGGTCTCGGGAGGGGCCTCTGCTGTTAGAAAGTTACCCTTCGGCACTGGTAGGAGTCACACCGTTGGAGGGGAAGGCGGATCCTGGTCCCCAGGCTATGCACAGCGCCCACCTCCTATTCCAGGACTGCTGTTTAGATTGGTTCCCAGCAAAATCCAAGGTGAAGAGAGCCAGAGTGACCGATGTCCACTGCAAGGGGCATCTGGCCCATGTAATGATCAGAGATTGCTGTGCAGAGAACGCGCCCAGTGAGCGGTCACATGAAACACACGGACCTTCACATGCTCTACACTCTGAGACCCCCATCCTTGGGCTGCTGGTTAGCTACATGATCTTCTCCACACTTCGATCTTCCATAAAACGACCCTGGCTTTCACTGATCAGAAGGATTCTCAGGACCAGAAGATGAAGAGTAAAGTCTATTTAGTATTAAGACCGTTTTGATGACTTATATACAAAATCAAAACACTAACAAGGATATTTAGAAGCATTGCTAAATTTAAGATCAAAATGCAAAAATGATTACCATCCATATACACTAATAGTAATATATTTCATAGAAAAAAGATATCATTCACAACAGCAACTTAATGGATATAGAAATAAACCTATAAGGCATATAGAAATAAACCTAACAAAATATGTAGAAGAATCATATTGTGAAGATTATAAGGCACAACTGAAGGAGACTTCAAGACTTACATAAATAAAAAAAAGAATTATATAAATGAGTACGCAGAGCTTGTTCATGAATAGAAAATCTGACGATCCTAAAGTTGCCCATTCCTCCCACCCTAAAATCCATATGTTCAGGGCTATTTAAATCAAAATGTGTAAATGATTTTTTTATGGGGCTAAACAAATTATTTCTAAAAGTACTCGAATAAGTAATTATCTGACATTTTCCAAAGTAATTCTAAAAGATAAACAAATGAAAAAAAAGATAAGGTAACTCGCCCCATTACACTAAAGACTTTAAAAAGCTGTGGTAACTAAAACATTAAGGCAGAGGCCCAGACACAGACAGATAATGTCTACGGGAGACGCCAGAAAAGACAAGCAAAAGTGGGAATTTGTACTTGGTGGGCACGGTGCACAAATCAGTAGGTAATGATACACGCCTCACAGAGGCGGCCAGCTAATTTTCATGCAAAGTAACATCCAGACCACTACCCTACATCACAGAAAAAAAACCTTCCTGACGCATCCAATATCTAATATATAAAATCAGATTTGTAAGGTTCTCAGTCAGACCAAAATGCAGAAGATCATCTTTAGGGCTACTAAAAATATAAAAAACTTCTTAGATAAGACAATTTAAAATAAGAAAAAAAAGGATATATTTGATTAGATGGTGTCAGGATTTAAATCTCTGGAATATAAAGGTTAAAAGAATATATAAAACTTAAAAGAAGCCACATCAGCGCAAGTTATTTCTACTATACATAAAACAAAGAATTTTGGTCTTCAGGAAATAAAAAGAATGAAACCAGCCAATATGTAAAATTTTAAAAATTCAATAAGGAAAACAGAAAAGAATTAATTGAGCTGAAGAGACAGTTCCCAAGGGAGGAAATAACTAATAAATAAAAAATGAATACAACCTCACAGGAAGTCAGGAACATGGAATCAATGAAGCAATCAGAGCAATGAGAAGACACTGTGTAAGCCTCCGATAATTGACAACATTCAGGATGTCTGACATTATCAATTTATAAACCTAATTTGGGAACCAATTAGAAATCTAATGACACTGAAATGAACACATCTTCCTATATTGAGATTCTGCTTCTTGGTTTGCACTATTGAAAGATTAAAAGGCATGTGTCAGATAAACTTGAAACAATATAAATGCCCCCAAAATGTGGTGTATCCATATAATGGAATACTATAAAAACTAAAATAAACTAACCAGATTTTTACTGTTATGATGTGGAATCAATTAATTGTATAGCGACATGAGATACATAATAGCCTCAAGGCAATTTTTAAAAGGCGCATCTATAAAATGAAGCAGTAGAAAACAACAAATTCAAGATCAAAGTTAACTTTATGGAGGGAGCCTTAGAAATGAAAAAAAATTTTGAGACAAGGCCTCCCTATATAGTTCAGGCTGTTCTTGATCTCACTGCATAGCCCAAGCTGGCCTCGAACTCACGGTAATCCCCTTGCCTCAGCCTCCCAAATGCTAGGATTACAGGTGTGTACCACCGTGCCCGGCAGAAATAAAACTGAGAAACAAAGGAAAAATACACAACTGGAGTTGAATTACAGAATATTATTCTTAATTCTGGATTTGGGCATTTGGGTGTCTAGTATTAACTTTTCAATTTTTTTAACTTTCAAAGTTCAAAACAAAATACACACAGCAGTCAATGAACACTAAAGAACAAAGATGAGTAGACGAATAGCTGAAATTTTTTATTATTAATGGAGACACAGGAAACGGAGCCGTGTCTGGGAAAACCTGTGCCAGATACAGAACGAAGAAAAAAATTCAGGCAGGTAATGCTGAGTAATGTTCCCAGGACACTGGGGATAGATTTACTAGAGAAATTACAATTAAGGGTGCAGTAGAGCGCAACTCATGAAAGAGGCTACTGAAACGCAAGAAGGAAGGAAATCCGATCTAATAATGAAGTCACCGATAAACGGAGAAATGTATTACGTGATGAAGACAGAAGGAAGGGAAAGGCGTGTGCATGTTAATACGGGTTTGGTGGTGCACAGGATGTTAGAGTTGTCCCCAGTCGGAGTAGATATCACTCCTGATAGTTTTGGAGAAGACACCTAAGGTAGAGTCTTCGTACCATTTGGAGACCACAGCAGCCTGAACCTGCAGTCATTGCCACTGAAATCCAGGCTTGTTGGAGAAATGTGTCCATGGGAGGCGGAGCTGAAGTAAAACCCACCAAGGGGGCTGCCACAAATAGCCTCACGGAGAGGTACTGTTGACCATAAGGTGCACCCCTCAAAGGTGGGGTTTCATACCTGCATGTAGGTGCTTCTAGGCTTCGTGTGTCGTGTGCGATTCCTCTCCCAAATCCCTAGCTCCAGCAAAAGAAAAACAGGCCAGGGCAGTTTACACCAACACTGGAATGCCGAAATGGTGCAAGCCAAACTTTAACTTTCCTTTCTGAGAAACTTCTCCCGCGAGCAGTGTAGCATCCACACATAATTGCCTAGGAAGCTATGAAGGCAGGTACATCTTAGTCTTAGAATTTATGATCCTAGACGCATACACCTGAGAGACGGACATCAGTTGTCACACAGTATATATTAAAAGGGCTTCCAGGTCAAAACTGATAAAGGTATTCACTTCTGACGGCTCCAATTTCATGTGTGAAATATGAAGCGAGGCCATCCCTGAGAATGAGGAATGGATGGTTTGAGAAGAAAATTAGCTTTGAGAGAGTCATCTTGGATGGTGATAAAAAGAGCTATTAGGGACACATGGATGGATCCTGCACAGTTCTCCTTTCCACTGAGTGGTCACGTGGGGAAACACAATCCGTTGTCTTATTCGCGAGACTCTTCCTCAGCCAGAACTAACTGCTCAGGTGTGGACAGTAAGGATGTGAATCATAATCTTCTTGTGGGACAGGTAAAAAAGAGAAAAATGGGGACAGAGGAATTCATGGTATTTTCAAGAGAGTAACAATATAATAATGAATCAACCAATCCATGACTGAGACGAAAAAATAAGAGGTTCACTGAAAATAAGAAAACAGGATCGTTAATAGGATCCTTAGTTTGAAATCCTTGGCATGTGTTTTTATTTATTTTTTTTTAATTTCTTTACAGTGTGGTAGGGAGAAGTGGTAGTTCTTAAAAGTAAGAAAAATAGAAGGTTGTGAAAGGAAGGATGGTACGTGTTGCAAATTCAGGAGTGACAGCAAACCCAAGCTTCACCGGGTGGAGGTGACCAGCAGGCATGGAACCCAGGTGAGTGAACAAAATTAGGAAGTGTGATGTGATTGTAAGTCGCCTTTATTTTGAGGAAGGTATAAGAAGGAAATAAGAACTTCTAATGGCCCCTATTTAAAATAACAACTTTTGAACACAAAAGCATGTGCCCCAAGGAAGTGGCTCCCCTGTCCAGGGCCCGTTTCCCTACCTCAGAAGAGCAGAGCTGGGAGCGAGCGGCTCTAGCTCTTCTGCATCCTAGATGGCTTCTCGGCAAGAAGCCTGGTTCAGAGATACAGCAGGAACGGAAGAGAGACCAATGACCGTGAACCTGCAGATCGAGCACCTCACATCAGGCTTAGGGCTGCTCCACAAAGCCACTTTAGCAGAAGTAACCAAGTGCCAATACTCGGCAGAATTACAGATTTAAGACAGGATCCGTGAGGTTGCTCCACTTGACTAGATTAAGAGCACTGTCTTCATCAGTAAAGCACACTTCTGGCTGTGTCCTAGGGGGTCATGGAGGTGTGATCTTGGGGACAGTATCTTGTCCTCATCCCTTCTTCTCTGGCGCTGTTCCCCTGCTCTGCTTCCTGGTACCCGTGAAGTGAATAGTGTGGCTGCAACACACCCCTGCACCGCAGACTGAAACCTCTGAAATCATGAGCTAAGAATCAACTTCTTTTGCTTTTAGTTTTATGTCAGGTACACTGTCTGAGCAAGAGAAAGCTGACTGATCCAGGCTGACCATAAATGGACCACTAATTCAAAGATGGCATGTTCAGCAAAAAGGAGAGAAATGTCTAAAATCCCAGCTGTTACCAACACGCTCTTCCCAAGGAACATAAATTTCCCTAATCCTAGAGGGAACAGCCCCCCACAGCCACACTCACTCTTTCTGTATCGCAAAGCCAAGCAGAGAAGGATTCACACCCACTGCAGTCATTGGTACCCATGCCAAGTCCAAGCTCCAAGACAATTCTTCAGATTCTGACCTGTGTTGGAGCAAAGTTACCCAGCATCCTCTCCACCTATGGCTGGACAAACGATTCCAAGTAAAACTCTCTACTTAAAAAGCAGCAGCCAGGGGCTGGGGATTTAGCTCAGTGGTTAGCATGCTCACTTTGCAAGCACAAGGCCCTCAGTTCGATCCTCAGCACCAAAAAAAAAAAAAAAAGCAGCCATGGAGAAAAGTAGTTTGGGACAAGCAAAAACAAAAATGATTTGGGACAAATACGGAAGCCAAATACTCTTGGTATGGCTAGAAGAACTTTAATGTAAGAAGCACAGTGTCCTGTAGATTTTGGAATTTGAATGAACAGAGGGAGCAGAAGCATTTAGCAAGTTTTCTGGCTCTCGAGTAATTAAAATATAAACTGTGATGCAAAAATGTAAATGTTTTAAGTGATTAGAGCGATAATAAAACAATATGCTATTTGGATGAGCCCAGGGTAATGTTAACTTTCTTAGAAAGGCAAGAGTTTCAAAGTCTAGAATCAGGACCTGTGAATACGGAGTCAGTGTGAAGAGCCCTGAGGGTGGAGAAGGAGGAAGAAAGGAGCCCATCACATGGTTTATCTTATACCAGAAACTCGAAGTATCAATAATTAAAGCACAATATAAAAGTTAGATGATGGAAAACAGGTAAACAGATCTTTTGTAAAAGGAAAGCAAACAACAGATGGGGGGGCGTAAGGAGATAAAATACATTAAGGTATGTTATATACATGCACCATCTCTCCATGATGAAGGTAACTATTAAGCGCTGCAAACATGGACTCATAAAAATAAAAATTACAAAAAATGCAGGCTGCCCTAAAAGCTGGGAATGAGTGAGACAAGCTCTCCCCCAGAAACTCCTGGAGAAATGTGGCTTGCCATCACTGAGTTTGGCCCCAGGAGACGCAGTTCAGACTTCTGAATCCCTCAGCTGCTCAACAATAATTTTTGTTTTGTTTTGTTTTAAGCCACTGATTACATGGGGATCTGTTACAGCAGTAGCAGGTAAGAAATACAAGTAGCCTTTATTATTTAGAGTCCACAGACAGACGCTTTGGGGATTCCTATTTGGAAAAGCCATCCAAATGTTGAATGAAGACCAAAAATATGAAATTCTTTAATCAGGAGAGTCCAATATGATAGGAAAAGATCTAGTTCAGCTGGATCAGTAGAAGAGTTCTCGTCTAGCACGTGTGAGGCCCTAGTTACACACACACATACACAAACACGTGCACACACACACACACTTTAAAATAATAGATACAATCAGGTTTTACAGTTAAATTCATTTTAAATTCTTTTAGGGTATGTTTCCTTCTTTAGTCTAAGGTCTTGAGAGAAATGGGATTATGTTATATGAAGTACATAGCTTATTTAGCTTGGTTTCTTGACCAACCTTTAAATTCTTAAAAGTATCTCCAATAATTTATTTCTTTGCACAAATATTTTATAACATTGAGAATAACTAAGACACTGAACTAAATATATATAATACATATATTAAATCACATAGCAAGCCCATGAGCTGCAGACCACTAATTGAAGATCCTAGCATGCAAAGAGGTTGTGCAACTGTTTAGGCTGATGTAGAGTCATTAATTAGGGGAGCTGAAGTTTAAATCCAGGCTGCCATGTTGCAATCTATTCCCTTATCCTTATTAACCTACCGTCTTCCTGACAATGGACTGTTAAATATATTACGCCTTAAACAGACAGGGCAACTGAGGTTAGACAAGACATGGAACAAGGAGTCCAAAGAATTACTTCTTTCTATTTTAGATACGCTGGACCATATACCATATTTCATTGTTTCAAACACCAGTGTTCCTCATTTTAACATCTCTGCTGTTGGGAACATTGGATAATTGGTGGTATGATTTGTACTCGATGGAGTAGTAGAGATTAAAGCAAACTTTAGTTTATTACCATTAAAACAAAGAAGCAATAACACTTTCCTTACCTTACTAAAGATGGGGTAGGTCTGGGGGAGAGTTAAGCCGGTGGACTGGTCAAAGTTTCCTGAGACTTAAAGTCTTTTTTTTTTTTAGGGGAAAGGATACAAAACTAAGTACAAATGTGAACATTTTTAAAGGAAAGAAAACCACAGGTTACAGGTTTTAAAAATTAATATCACAGACATTTAAAAAATCAAAGAAAAGATAATAGTGCTATTATATAACTTCCTGGCACACTTCTGTATATATTTCTTCTTGAGACAGGGTCTCATTATATAGTCTAGGCTGGTCTTGAACTCCTATGTAGGCCAGGCTGGTCTTGAACTTGCAACAATCCTCCTGCCTCAGCCTCCTGAGTGGTGGGATTACAAGTGTACGCCACCACACCTGGCTCTTCCTATATACTCTAGCTGTACCCTCATTGACTGCATCTTCACATTTTGATTTTTCAGCATTATTTTTGATAGAAACAACAGAAAGATAATTTAGTCTTTTCTCTAAAATAGTTGATTGAATTTGAATTTTAAAAAATTATTAATAATTTACAATCTGTATTTTTAGCTTCAGAACTAATTATTGGTAATGCCATGTAAATTCTCAGGATTATTATCAAATACTTCTCTATCAAGTGGTTTTTTTTGTTTTGTTTTTTGTTTTTTTGTTCTTTTTTTTGCATGAGTTCTGAGATTTGGATGACTTTTTTTCACTGATGAGCTTCCAGTTCCACATATTTCAAATCATTTTTCCTTCCTCCATCGACCTACTCCCAAGGTCACGCACCTTTCCAGTAGAATACATTTATTTGCTGGTAAGAGCTGTAACCCTGCACCTTTTCATCACAAGCACTGGATAAATCAGCACAGAAACTAGGCCAATTAGTGGAAGTTTAATTATGCATGGTTGTCTGTGAACCACATAATTTCAAACTAAGCCCAGACTAAATTATCCCAAACTAGAGTTATCATTAATCAGATCCTCAAAAGCCCTGCCACTATCCCACAGGAGAGCAGGTGGGAACAAAGGAAGTCAGAGTGGGAAGAGACAGAAATCTCACCCAGTTGTGATTAATTAAGTCTGGTTTTGCAAACATTATGATAACATATAATTTTATGCATTGAAAGGGAAAAGTCAAGCTTCACTAACTCCAAAGTAAGTCTCACTCTGGTAGAGACAGAGAAATTATGGGTAATGTACCTCAACAAAGAAAGCAGGCAGGAAAACAAAGAAGCACTCAAATCTGGACATGTAAATCAGAATAGCAATTATAACACAAGACAGATTAAAAAAATAAATACACTCAGAACAACAAAACATGATTAAAAATGACTTTTACTTTTAGAAAAATGGAAGTGTAATTTCCCCCATTTTCCCTCCTATTGGACCTAAAAATCCCTGGACACAAAACTAACATAATATGACTCTGAAAGGCAGAAATGAAAAGGCAAGTAAGCTGAGAATATCAGGACTCAAGGAATAAGCTGGTAGTAAAGCCCTTTGGATTCTCCTTTTGCCTCATTTATCCCAACTTGGAAATGTCAAGGGGAGCAGACAAAAAACTCCAACAAACCCTGCTCTCTCTACTTGAAAAGAAAGAAAGGGATCAGGCCAGCAACACCAGATAAACCAAGGGGGCAAAACAGAGCTGTGGCCTCCTCCCACCTAGACCAGGGAAAGCAGCATAATAGCCCTGAGCTTCCAGCCTCAGCAGTCTACAGTAAAGTGGCCCAGCCCCAGCACAGTGTGCCATGCAGGGAACCAGGCTGAGAGATGGTTCCAGCCTCCCCACCTTCCACAGTGAGACCACTGCACAGCCTCAGCTTCACCCCTACCTGTGACTCACAAGATATCCTTCTTCCTCCCCTTTGAGGCAATGTCACAGAAGACTAAAGAGGAGTCAGAAACTTGACCACTACTCAAAAGCAAAAGACTAGTCCCACATTTATGTTGAATATTGATGTCCCAATATAATAACAAAAGGAGTAGACTAAAAAATAAAATAAAATTGTATGATATTATATGAAATTTACGTAAAATATCATGATATACAAAGTTGAAAGTAATATGATAAATATACATAATGGAAACTATGATGTAAATCAATGATGGTTTTAATATAAGGCAAAATAGTCTTGAGAACAAATAAAATTACCAGAGACAGGAACATTAGAGAATAATGAAAGGATTCATCTACCAAGAAGACTTAGCAATTCCAAATATGAATGGACTAAACAACGGAGCTGCAGGCTAGAAGCAAAATCCCATAGAACAGAGAGGAGAAAGAGCCAAATAGACAGTTCCCACTGGAGATATCAACAGTCTTTCCTGCAGCAAGTGATACAACCAGAGAGAAAATCAGCAATACAGAATAACTCAGCAATATCATCAACCACAAGGTCTAATTAACTGCTATAGAATATTCCACTCAACAACTGCAGGATGTACTTTCTTCTTAAGGAGCCACAAAATATGCACCAAGACAGATAGTATTCTGGGTGATAAAACAGACTGCAAAAAATCTAAAAGAATTCAAACCATATGAAATGTATTTTTTACTGTATTTTTTTTTTTTTTTTTGGCACTGGGGATCGAACCCAGGGCATTGTGCTTGTGAGGCAAGCACTCTAACCACTGAGCTAAGCCCCCGGCTCATGAAATGTATTTTTTAACCACAGTAGAGTCAAACTGGAAATCAATAACAGGAACGTCTCCAAACACATGAAAACTAAACAACAACACATTTGTAAATAATCCACTGGTCACAAAGAAATCTCCCAAGAAGAGGAAAAAAAATTGCACTTAATGAAAATAAAAATAAAATATGTCCAAAGTTGTGGGAAACCACAAATATAGGAGAGAGGGAATTTGTAGCATTAGATGCTATATTTAGAAATGGAAGAAAATCTCAAATCAGTAATAATACAACATCCAACCTAAACAACTAAAGAGCAAAATTAACCCAAGGCAAGAAAGAGAAAGAAAATAATAAATGTGAAATAAGAAATAAATGAAATTAGATAGTGTTACAATAGACATTTATTTGGTATAGTATTTGATTACACTAAGTCCATCAAAGGTCAGATTAATGTCACTAGAAATGAGTTTGGTCCTGATTTCTATTTTTGTTACAGATGCTACCTCAGAGGTACAGTCCTCAAAGTCAACACCTGTCTCCCTCCCACGCAACCCTGCTGCTGCTTTAGAGGAATACTCAATGTGTACGGCCTCCTCTGCCAGTACATAAGGTGTCTTGTCTGTATTACGCAGCTTTCTTGTCATGGAAACACACTACTCTACATCCACAAGTTAAAAGAGAACATGTTGAATTTGCCTCCTGGTTTCAGGAGATTCAGTCCATGGTTGGCTGCTCCAAGACAAGAACGCCACAGCAGAAGGTCCTGGCAGAGCACAGTGGCTCAGTACATGGAGGCCCGGGAGCAAAGCAGGGGAACAGCTCTGGAGAGGAAGAGCAGGGACCAGATACAGACCCCAAAGTCACCCTCCATGACCACCCAGACATACCCAGAAATAGGCTTTATTAATCTTGCTAGGCACATCTTACTCTCATTAAATGGATGTAGCAAGATTAAGGTCACACTATTCACAAGCAAGACAAAAATTCTCAGAGTTTGGATAGAAGATAAGAAATATGCTGGAAAAAAAAAAACAGGTCAATGAAAACAAAAACATAAAAGAAAGCACACTGCCTAATACAATCAATATAAAGACACAATCTTTTTATTTTTCTCCAATAATTACTACAACCTCATTTTCCTATATAGTAGGAAGTTGAAAAAATTCTCTGGAAACATCAATATTCTCATTAGTCATTTTAATTGATTTGCCCAAAAATCCCATCAAGATGGACTCAAAGTCCCTTTTCCAATGCAAGTATGGAATAAACCAAACAGTAGCAGGTCAGTTATTCTTACAGATCTGTACTGTCACATTGTATCTTTATAGACATTTATCTATCACAATCTAATTAGTGGTATTTGTCCACTGCACTAATGATGGGTCTGATTATGGAATCCCAGGATCATCGTGGGAGGGCAGCAGCACTTTTCTACATGTTACACCCAAGTTTATAGCTCTTAAAAATTTCAGTATACATGTCCCACAAGAAAAGAGACCAAAAAAAAAAAAAAATCAAAGCAAGGATCTAGAATTACCATGCCCAGTACCTTCCAAGCTATCCCAAAGCAGTGGATAAACTTACAAATTTTCTAAAAACAGGGACGTTTATTAAACCTTGTTCCTGGGCAATGGAAGGTACTCATTCTCCACCCAATTTCAGAAGGGAACCTACCACCAAAACTGCCAAGTTAATTCACCATTTTAAGAAAGTACCCTTGGGAATTTCAGCATGATTCTCCTTCTGGCTTATTCCGAAATGTATAATATTTATGTTGCTAAAGAAAGAAAATATAATCTTATCTCCTCCACGGAAACCTTTGGTAAAGCAACTGGTTACACTAACCATAAGACCTTTTGCTTTCTCTATCTTCTGAAAAGATAATTTATTGAAATATTACCCTCTACTTATCCCTCCTTGAGTGGTAAAATGAATCTTTATGATGTGAAAGAACAGGCCCATGGTAAGGTCTCACTACTGGAAAGAATCAAAACTCAAGAGTCAGACCCAGGTCACACGCCCCCGAGAGCTGGACATGCTTTTTGCAGCAATTCTGTCCTTTCCCGAAATAAGAGCAACCACAGTGCTTCAGCGGCTGCGTCCGGCTCTAAGATGTTTCCTTTCGTCCTGTCAGTGTTAGAACAGAGAGAGGCAGACAGGAGCAAAGGCCATTAGTCATCGGGAAGAATCCGTGAGTGCAGCCATTAGCCAGGAGAACGGGGTGTTTGGGGACTTATTTCAGAAATTCTCCTTCTGGGACCTTTTTCGGGACAATTATGGCCTTGTCTGTGTCATCAAAGGACTGTCAGCAAGCACTTAAGGAACTCACCTGCTGTCTAAAGTGCCCTACGCGCCAATGGAAAAATGTCTTTCCATCAGAAGCAGAAAACCAGAGGCTCCCGCTGATTGCTCTGGCGTCCTGAGGCAGCCTGTGTCCCTCTGACCACTCAAGAACTGCCATGATGTGTGACGATGAGGAACTTCAGAAGGGTGCACCTAGAGTCTTCCCATTACCTCTGAGAATATTTCACATTTTCACTTTCAAGAACACAAAGGGAGGCCATCCGTTCCCCAAACAGCCGGGCGCTCCTTGGCTACCTCTTGAGCACCCAAAAGCGCCGGCGAGCCTCCTAACCCTGGGACCCTCCTGCTCAGGTGAGAGCCGGTCGGCGCCGGGGACAAAAGACTGCAACCCGGGCCCGTGCGCCGGCAGGGTCTGAAGCCATCAACATGCATAAAATGTAGGCCTACTCTCTGGTGACACTATCTTATGCTGTTTTTCCCACCCACACTCTCTCTGGTTTTTTTGTTTGTTTTTTTTTTTTTTTTTTTTTTTTTTTTTT
>PVJO010003624.1:0-119737 GCA_004026905.1 Hystrix cristata | reverse complement strand
CATCTTTATTTTTAAACAAATATCTCTATTTCAAGAAGGTGAATGGTAATGGTAAATACCAAAACACCCTAATTTTTTAAACTAGCAGTACCTTTTTTGTTGTTCTTTAAGAGAATACATACACATGAGATAAGTTCAGAGCATAAAAGATTTCTTTCCTCAGACCTTTTAAGAATTGATTTTATTCAGAAAACTTTTGTTGTACTAATCATTACTGTTTTTTGAATAATTGTCTTTTATATATTTAAAAATACTCTTTCACCTGCAATTATGCTTAAAGTATTATTTAATCAGACTTAATTAATTTTTAATGTCATTCATCTAACAAGATATTTATTGAATAACCATTATGTTCCTTGCTGTTCTCTTGATGAAGAATTCAGCGGTGGATGAAAACAACCCCTGTTATTCTAGAGCTTACATTCTAGAGACACTGAACAAATATACAAATAAATATGTAATAAAATATCAGATACTACACTTGATCTTAGCCAAAAGGCAGAGAAGCAATTAAAATATCAGGTATAAGTGTTAAGAAGAAAAATTAAAGAAGCCAGAGAGTAATTTTAAATGAACACCGAGAAATTACTTTTTTCCAGTTTGAAATTATGTTCTTTGGCTTGCCTTTTAAAATTTGCTTTTGATTATTTCTGTTGTTGGTGAACAGTTTTCAAAGAGATTAAGAGTTCATCATAAATATTTTGTACACTAACCTAAATGTTTAGCTCCAACTCGAGAATTTATAAATTTATAAATGTAGGGCATCTATAGAGGAATAAAATCGTTGGTTAATCGCTACTTTACTTTTAGCAGTAAAGCCTGCAGCTCATGAAATCTGTAATTCTGGAGTGATTTCAGCCTGCACCAGCCCCTGGGGAGCCTGCTGATAGAGCACCGAGTTACCAATTATTATTCAGCTGTAGAAGTTTTATGCGTAGGCATTTTCTTACATCTTCCTCTCTCAGTCAGTTGAAGTCTTGTATTTGTGCCAAGTAAAACAAATCTCATACTAATAAAAAGCTATAAATAAACAGTGGGAGCATGAGTCAGAGCCAGCATCACCCTTATTCGTTGTGTGTACCTCTCTGGTGCTCCCCAGTTATGTTCACTTTGCACAAACATGTAGTACTGCACAACTACTGTTCTACAGATGAACTCCAGTTATTTAAGTGAGTATTTTTCAGAACTAAGTTATAATACTGTAACTAGTAGAATTCTGGCATTGTTGCTAGAGCAAAAAAGTAGAATGTGAAACTCTGCAGACTGTTGATGAGAGGAGGAAAAATTTCCTACTTTTCCTACAGAAAGCCTTGAAGATTTCAGTCCAAGACTGTTAGATCTCCAAAGTGGATTTTTATATAATGTAGCATAATCTAGCAGTTTTTCAGGGAACTAATGAAGAAGCAGCCAGGCATGGTAGCATAAGCCTGTAATCTCAGTATTCTGGGAGGCTGAGGCAGAAGGATTCTGAGTTCAAGCCCAATGTGGGTAATTTAGTGAGACCCTCTCTCAAAATGAAAAAAGGGCTGGGGTTGTAGCTCAATGCAAAGATCGTGGGTTCAATCCACAGCACTGCAAACAAACAAACAAAACCCCAAAAAATGTTGCATGAGAGCCCCATTCTTCTGCTAGCGGGGTCCTGTGTGATAAAATTTTATCGCATGTTGCTTCATTACTTATTCATTTAGTAAATTTTCATTTAACACTTCCCGTTACCAGACACTGCTGCCATTGAATGTATTAAAACAAGGTAAAATCTTTGTTCTCAAGGAATTTATAATAGCAGAGAAAAGTGAACTCGTGAATCCAAAATCACAGTACTGTGATACGAACTATGGAAAAGATATAATGCAGAATATACTGAGGTTACGCATAAAACTACTACTGTTTATGAAGCATTTACTGTCCTAGCTGTTTTATATAAATTATTTCATTTAATCCTTTCAACAGCTTTATAGGTACTTAACTTGTACTAGGAACTTTAATTTCATTGAAGAAGAAGAGGTGTATGAGGGAAGGTTTTTCAGAAAACAGTTCTTGAGTTAATTACAGAAGGATGAGTATGGTAGAGAGTGGGAGGAAGATGAGACAATATGGCATTTTACACAGAGAAGGGCTTGTGCAAGTCGTAGGACTCTTGAGTGAGCTGTTGTTGGAATGCTGAGCAGGTCCTGGGAAATAAAACACGGCAGGATCCAGATCGTGAAGGAACTTGTAGGCCATGCTTAAGGAATTTGCTTCTTACCCTGTGGAAGATAGAAATATGATCAGACTTGCATTTCAGGAAGAAAATGTATATTTGCCCAATGCATTTAGAGGAGTGTTTTTACTTTTAAAGAAGTAATTCTTTTTTTTTTTTTTTTGGCAGTACAGTGTCAGGGTTTGAACCTAGGGCTTTGCACTTGCTAGGCAAGCACTCTACCCCTGAGACAGGGTCTTGCCGAGTTGTCTAGGTTGGCCTTGAACTTGCGATCTTCCTATGTTAGTATCCTGGGCAGGTGAGATTCAGGGCTGTGTGATCATACCTAGAAGGAATCAATTCCCTTTAAAGGAAGAAATTCGCCAGCATTGACTTGTTTATTAAACACATACACAGTAAAAACAAAACTAAATTCTAGAAATATAATTCTAGTTTTATAACTGCAAAACCAAAATAGGTTTATAAATTAAATGTAAGTAAAATTTAATGAAAGTTCATACCTATTTGTTTAACAGTTCAAGCTTTTATGAAATACTTATTACTTGCAAGTGAAAATGATACTGTTTTGGTACAGCTACTTTAAATTTTTAAACATTTTCATACTGTTACTCTCTGTGATAACTTACTTAATTCTCCATCTGGTTTTGACTACTTGAACCACTTAAAAAACAAACAAACCGTTTTGTTTCGCCTGATTACCAGTTAAGAGGAAGCAGGGAAAGGATAATCATGCCTAAGAGGCTCCTTTCTCTCCTACCTGTTAAGGAAGTGCTCATGGTGTCATCAGAGTCATGAAAAGAATTAACGGTTGTTCCAGAAGCTGCATGGCAGTTATAATATGACCCAAATGTACTTATATCACTTATTTTTATCATCAAAATTTCAATACACATAGAAGTTAGGGAACTGATAGATTCCAACTTGAGAAGTACAGAACTGAAGATTCATTGTTTATCTATTTCAAGATTTTTGTAACAAGGAAGTCTTCATTCCCATGGGTAGAGTGTCCTTAGCCAACCCTCTTAAAAAAATCAAGGATCTAGGACGCAGAGATCACTGGATTTTTGTTGAAATCATTGATCTTAAGGACCCTTGAGAGAAATCATTGTTTTCACAGCAGACCAGTTTTCGTCATTTTTAAGTTAAAATAATGTGAACTGGATGAATACATGGCTCTTGTCTCTATGTTATATGGATATTGTCAGAAAGGATTCTGCTCCCAAATACACTTTTCAGCCAAGGTAGCGAGTAAACTTTGTATTTACTGTACCTGTGCCTTTTGTGATATGGCATCTAAATATTTTGTGGAACTGTAATCAGAGTTTTAAAAATTTACTTATATTCAACTGTAGTAAAATTACTCATCACTGCTAAATATCAAAATAGCAAATAAGAAAATTACTTCTTAGTTGGTTTGTACATAATTCATAGTTCTCTCAAAAGGTGAAGGGATGCTGGGAATTTAGCTCAGTGGTTAGAGTCCTTGCCTAGCAAGCACAAGGCCCTGAGTTCAATTCCCAGCACCAAAAAAAAAAAAAAAACCAAAAAAAGGCAAAGGGAGATTTTAGAATGCTGATATACTTTTTTGCAATGGTGGTTAACATTTACTAAGAAGTACTGTATTCAAGGCACTGCAGTAAATTGTTTACATGTGTTAACTATAAATTCTTAAAGCAACCTTTGTGAGACAGCCATTTTTATAATGCTCAGTTTATTGATGAGGAAAATGAATGTAGGAGGCTGACTTCATAGCCTTAACCAGAGATACACTGCCGCTCCTTGTCATTTAAAGGTGTGCACGCACACGTTAGATTTGAGCTGTAGAGAATTCAAGTGACAAACTGTAATTGATAAAAAGACCCTGCAGCAACTACTTCTGTATTTTTTATTTCTCTACCCTTGCAGCAGTCAAGGATCAGAATGAAACAAGGGGGGCACTATGTTTGTCAACCCTAGAAATTGGCTCTGGCAGGTTCTGAGTACTTTGTAAAACTAAGTATTTTAGGGGTCGAGGATTTAGCTTGGAGGTAGAACGCTTGCCTATAGCAAGCACAAGGCCCTGAGTTCAATCTCCAGCACCCACAAAACAAAAACAAAACAACTAAGCATTTTACGATACTCACCTAAGTAGTATATGAATCCACTGGGTTAGGTAATTTAAGGTCCACTGCAATCCAGAGTTGAAAAGTTCTGTAAATATAAGGGAATAAATGTTACCACCTACCAGAGCCTTGTAATTATATAGATTAAGCCTAATGATTATATTTACTCTAACTTTTATACAGAGAAATCAGTAAAAAATGTATTTTGAAGGATTAAATCCAAATCTGTATCTCAAGCTCAGATTATATGCACTAGTTGATGCAACAGTTTTAGAATAGCTCTCTAAATGAAACGCACACGTAAGACAAAGAATCCTTTCTTCACAGTGCATAATTGCAGCAGTGAAGATCTAGGAAGCATAAATCTGTAAACATTCCTAGAAGCAGCGTGGTGTGTTGGTTATCATGTCGGTTACTGGTACGTGGTGAACACTGCCGGCTGTGGGGAGAGGAGAGAATGACCTGAACAGGGCCACACTCTGCACAGCTGGCCCTGGCGTTCTTCCAGCTGTGAGCACTCAGTATTAATTTCATGAATCAAATCAAGGCATGAAACTGTACTGTAAGATTTTTAAAAAACCAACTGCTGATTGCTGATCATTGATAGGAAGGAAAAAAGAAGAGCTGTTATTTTCCTATCAGCCGGTATTCTTGTTAACAAGGACAGGAAAAATATTATGACTAAATAAAATCTTACATCATCCCAGAAGAAAGGACAGCTGAATCCCCTAAGGGATTTTCTATCCTTTTTCTATCCTCAGACATCTGAAGAAAACAATTCTTTATAAATGGTTGCATTAATCAGTGTCATAATGTAAGTAGAAACTCAGTTCTGTAAACAAACACTAACAAATACTTATATTTTAAAACTAGAATAACCATTTTTAAACTATATATACCATGGAGGATGTTCTGGGTATAAAAGAGAATTTCCATTATAATCTTATTGACTGAAATTGTGAAAAAAATCAAGAGATGGGAAAATTGTGATCATGTTTCGAGATGTTATTTTCTTTCTCTGTTTGTTAGTCCTAAGTTCCCCTAGCTAGAATGTAAACATGTGTGTCTAAAAAACATGTGGTCAGTATATCTAATTCACCTCTTGTGGAAGACTTAAATATAAACAAGAATTCTTTCCCTAACCAAAAAGAAAGTTATATAGTATTGAGTTCTAACTTTTCTCATCTCTCCACATCCAAACTACATTAGGTACTGTTAACTTTCTAAAGTTCTCTTTATGCTTCTCTTCAGCCTCATTACCACTTCATTAAATGAGGCTGGGTTTATTATTTGGATCATGGTAGTTGTCTGTCTCCCTTTAGTCTCTTCTTCAAATAAACCTCTACCTGCCATATCATCCATCTAAGTATTTTTTTTTCCCCGCCTAAATTACTTAGTTGGTACTTAAAGCTTCTTTAAACGTGGCAAATAGTGACCTGCCTGCATGGGCTGGTGCTTACTTCTCTTGCCTCATTTTCTGGCATTTTCCTGTGTGTCTTGGGATCCACCATCCCAGTAGTTCCTCAAAGCCTCACCCACGTGAATAGTAATCTTCACTTATTTTCAGCTTTGCTTTCCATGATTTCAGTTACCTGAGATTAACCAGTCTGAAAATATTCGTGGAAAATTCCAGAAATAAATATTTCCTAAGTTGTAAAGTGCATACTATTCTGATAGCATGATGAAATTTCATGCTGTCCCACTATATCCGTGCTGCACATACTGTACTACCTGCCCATTAGTCACTTAATAGCTATCTGGGTTACTAGATCAACTGTCTCTGTGTCACAGTACTTGTGTTCCAGTAACTCTTAGCAGTAATTTAACTGTACATCACAAGGCCTATGTTATTCACGTCCCTTCATCTCCCTCACATCATCTCATCAAGTATGCATTAGACCATCTCATACCATCACAAGCAGGATGAGTGCAGTACATAAGATATTTTGAGAGAGATCAAATTCACTTAATTATTACAGTGTATTATTATAATTATTCTATTTCGTTAATCTCTTATTGTATCTAATATATAAATATGATCTTATCATAGGTATGTACGTGTGTATGCATGTATAGGAAAAAACATAGTCTACTTAGGGTTTGGTAATATCTGCAGTTTTAGGCATCTATTGAGGCATCTTGGAATATTGTCTCCCAAGGATAAAGTGGGACCACTGTACAACCACACACAGGTATATCCTGATTTCCCCCCCTACAAAAATCTTTCTACTGCATACATCTTTATTACATGCTTGTTAGATTTGAAATAGTCTGAACACAGAAACCATCTTTGAATTTCCTGCTCTTTAATTGGGCTGAACACAGTTGACTTGAACACAAATTGCTACTGTTAGTATAAGGTATTTTAAGATGGCACATGTGTAGTTGAAGTAATGATGTACTTTCCAGATCCCCCTTCAGAACCAAAGTATTATTTCCCAACATGTCAAAGTTCTGCTGCCAGACCACTCTCTTCAGGAATTGCCTTGTCTTCAACTCAGCACGACAGTTCAGCAGTGGGTCAGCTGAGGCCTTGAGATACACCGAAGTCCAACTTCCCTTTGTTGCTGCTGCTGCTTCTTTTTCACAGGTGTTTATTTGCCTGTAACATATTGCCTTATTGATACTCTCCTCTTAAATTCTAATTCATGTGAAGTTAGTGTTAGCCAAAATCTCACTAATTCAAGGTCTTTCATCAGACATACATTGAGCACTACTTCATGCCAGGCATTATGACAGAAATTTGGGAAACAGATGAAGACTTGGCTTTTGCCTTGAAGGAGTTTACAGTCTGAGGTGACAACTGCTTATGAAATTAATTACACTAGAGCATCTTTAGAATAATCTTTTTGAAGTAACTTTAATAATTTTAGTATAAAAGTGAAAGTCATGGACTTTATTTATGGTATTGTGTAGACCAAAAGGAAACTATTTCAGGGAAAGGAAAAAGAATATAAGTAAGCATCCTGAAATTTGAGATTATGGAAGTTGTCTTTATAATTTCAGAAACCTTTAGGGAAAAAGGTCTAAAAAAACCTTTTATTTTGAAGTACTTGTAGTTTCAAGCTTAAAGAAAAACTATAAGAATAATACTAATCTCCTATACATACTTTATTCAGACTCATCAATTTTTAGCATTTGCCATCAGTTTTTCTTTACAAATGGACACATACACACAATTGTTTTGTACCGTGTGAGAATATATATCATCGCCTTTTATTCTTTAATACAGTAGTGTTTATCTCCTAAAAACAAAGATATTCAGTTTGGAACTATAATGCAGTTATCAAATTCAGGAAACATGACTTCGATTCTTCAATCTAGCATCTGATTCAAATTTTGTTAATTATTCCCCCAAAAGGTGAGAGTTTTTCTTGTTTGGGGCTGGAGATTGAACCCACGGGCTCACTCATGTTCTCTTCTACCGTGCAACCTCAAAAGATGAGTTTGAAGAACAACCATGTACCGAACAAGTTTTGTAATTTAAACTAGAAATTGTTAGTCATAGAGAATTTTAGAAGTTTGCTAGTGATTTAAGTACTACTTCTGAGTTAAGGAGAAAGCATGGATAGGCCCAGATTACCTATAAAGATGGGATTTAGGTCTCCATCCAGTTAGTCTAGTAACTGAGCCTTGTTACTGGACAGCCCATTTGGTGAAGTACGTTTCCACAGAGATTATGTGTTCTGGGCGCAGGGATTGTGGATTTCTTTGAGCTCGCATGAAAGTAGACCAATTTATCAAGGCCTAACAGAGTTCTTTGGAAATGCCATTTGTGTTCCGGCTTACCCCCAGGTAGGAATCATTAACTCTTGGTTCCACAGTGAATTGGTAGACAAGAACACCCTGCCCCCCTACCCAAAGCTCCGACAGGGGGCGTGGCCAGGTGCAGGCGGCGAGGACTCCGCCCCCAACACGTCACTTCCTGCGGGTCTGTTGGGAGTTGGTGGTGGTAGCCGAGGCCTAAATTCAGTCTGCCGAGGAGGGAACGCTCCAGGTCGTGCCCGCCCCAACCTTGACTCCTTTGGAAGCTATGGCTTCTCCTCTGAGGCTAGAGCAGGATATGCAAGGCAGAGTAGATTCATTTCGGGCCCGTATCGCCCAGGAGGCCGAGGATCTGGTGTCCACCTTCTTCCCTCAGAAACTGTCGGAGCTCGATAGTCAGGTCCAGGAGCTCTGGCTGCAGGACCTGTCCCGAATCCGCTCAGTGCCGGCCCCAGAGCCCCTGGCCACACCAGGCACCGCTGGAGACGGGCCCAACCGGGATCCGCTGCCTCTGCAGACCCAGGCCCCAGGCAAAGTACCTACCCTGCCTGGCGGGGAGGGATGCCTGCTGCGGAGCAACCAGCATCTGGTGGAGCTGATTGAGCGGGTCAAGCCTGAGATTGAGCTGCTGAGAGAGAAGTGCAACACGGTGCGGATGTGGGTGCAGCTGCTCATCCCGAAGGTGGAGGACGGCAATAACTTTGGAGTGTCTATCCAGGAGGACACCGTGGACCAGCTATGGACCGTGGAGAGCACCGCGACCTCTTATCTACGCCGCTTCTCCACCTACTACAGCACCCGGGCCAAGCTGGTGTCCAAGATAGTGAAGTACCCTCAAGTGGAGGATTATCTGCGCACCATAGCAGAGGTCGACGAAAACGAGTACCTGAGTGTGCGCCAGATCTTACTGCATGTCCGGAACCAGTATGCTACCTTGCATGACGTAATCCTCAAAAACATCGAGAAGATCAAGACCCCTCGGAGCACCAACACCGACAACCTCTACTGAGGACCTTCCACGCCACTTTTCTCCAGAGTTGGCTGAACTGTGTAGACAGCTGGCAGGCTGGTTACTGATGACTTTGCAGGTGGCGAAAGGACTGGAAAATGTGTGTTACCTTCTAGTTAGAAATTCATGCAGCTTATGCTGATCCTGAATCCTCTTTTAGTGTAATTTTTGGTTTTCCCTTCAGGAGGACAATGAAAACAAACCATCTAGTAGAATGTAGTAAGATTAGCCTAAGAGAAAGGACTGCCGTTTTTAAAAGCAGCTTTGTAAATGAACCTTGTTCAGAGTTTCTTTATTACATTGGTGACACTGACTGGGTTCAAGAGGTTACTTAAAAGCCAAAGTTGACAGGAAAGTTAGATGAAGCGTTTCCTAACATTTTGCTAAATGTTAACTTTGTTCAAAGCTCTTATGTTCCCTTTACCCCATCACTGGCTTGCAAGGAGATTAAAGGGATATGTTTAGGTCATTTTATGCCTTCATTTTAGCAGATTGAAATAAAATGTAATTGTGACATGTTATCGTGGCCTACTGTGCTTATCTGAACTTTAATTTTCAGAAATACAGGGTTTCCCTCTTCCTCAGTTGGACTCATACCCTAGATATTTTTCAGCGCTGATATGTGAGAGTAGATTTTAATTCTTCTGGAGAAAATGGGTTTCCACCTCCCTAGAAGGAAGCAAAATCTGTGAAAATGGCCTTTTTACGTAAACTTCTACCATTTCAGCATCTTCTAGCTTGCTTTTACTCACAGTTTAGAATTTTTTCTGCGTGTCCATTAATTTCATAAGTCCATGCTAAGTCCTTCATGCTTTGTCACATTTACTTTCTTCTCGCATAGTTGATTTTCATGTCTCTTCCCCTTAAGTTATTTCTCATAGGCCCTCATTAGAATGTCCCTTTTCCATCATATGGGTCATTCTCTAAAGACTCTAAAATGAAACTGGATCCTCTTCTCTCTGCTTTGATGCCGTTTTGAGGAAAAATCCTTTTTGTTATAGTTCCTAAGAGTAAGCTATACTGTTGGTGTTTTTGTTTTCTTTTGAGACTGAGACTTGCCATGTAGTCCAGACTGGCCTTGTGCTCACTATGTAGCCCAAGCGTGTGCTGTTGGTATTTTATAAAGTTCATCATTTCCAGATTTCATCCTCAGGTAAGGTAAATTATTGTACTGTGAGTCACCTCATGCCCAGGGGGAATTTCTTAACTTATGATGTGGATGTGGAATAAACACTTGTTTGAAAATGGTTTTTATTCAGAATTTCTTTTCTGATGACAGAAATACTTTAGCCAAATGAAATATATTCCATCAAACATCTTTGTGTCAGCATAATTTTTTTTTTTTTTTTGGTGCTGGGGATCGAACTCAGGGCCTTGTGCTTGCAAGGCAAGCACTCTAACCACTGAGCTGAATCCCCATCCCCTGTGTTGAGGATATTCATCACTCAGCATTCCTGTGGACATAATATAGTATAAATTTTATGAAAGTGAGTAAGAGTTATTTTCGATGCCTTCTTATATGTAGGGAAGAGGTTATTTCTGGGCACAACTGAAAGTCTTTTTCTCATTTAGCTAAGTGGACTGTGCCCTGAATTCCTATGCTTTTTTAAACACAGTGTTATATATATAAAGTATGTCCCTACTCTTTTAATGTATTTTCTAATAACACTTCAATAAATTATTTCACAAATGAACTTTTTGTGGGAAAATTATGAGGGATTACACTTTTTTTAAAATGATAAATGAGAATGTATTTCCCATGGAAATTTGTCTTCTACCTAGAACCGTCTGAAACTAGGTCACATGTAAGAGTCAATCTAGTACCTGTTATTAAATCGTATTTGTAATTACACCTTTTTTTTTCTTTTTGGAACATCTTTGTAACGATAGAACAGGATCATTTTTTGCTGCAAATGAAATTACCTTCTATTTTACTTGTGTGTAAGCACCATCCAGTCTGTGCCCAATTTCCCCTTTTAATAAGCCAAATCACTTTTGAATATGACCTTTTCTTTAGGAATTTCTTTAACAATGTGTTTGGGATTCCAAGAGTGAAAAATAGTGTGAACCTTGACTGCATAGACTTGATTCTATAGGCTCCTGTAAAAATTATTTCCTACTTAACAGTAAGAATTATTTAATACAGAGAGCACAGGTGTGTCTTTGCATGTTTTTTGAAAATAAATATTTCTGAGTTTGAATTCCATTACTGGTAGGTGGTTTTTGTTTTTCTAAGATAGTGGAGATACCAATTAAGTTTTTCTGAGTTGGTGTCACTGTCTGGCCAGCAAGTACCTGATTCCTGGCATTTCATTTGCCTTTTCCTTTTTCTTATCTGTTTCACCTGACAGAGTAAAAATATTTTTCCCCTGAAAAAAGTGAGTTAATTTGAAAGACAAAAATTCTGTTTTAATTGCCACTTGTAACATTTTATCTATAGTTATATCTGGAAAATGTACTTTGTCCTTATAAAATGGGCCTGTCCTTACTAAAATGGATGTGAATATTTGATTATTCTAAGCTTTGTAAACTGGTTTAGTGAAAACTGTATTTTCAACATAAACTCCTAAAATATTATAACGGGAAAATAAGTTTATTCCTTTTTATACTTAGGCTCAGATGTGCTCTTAGCAACAACATTGCCTAATAGAATGACATCTGCTTGCATTACACATCCCCTCCCCAAGAGTTTTCTTTATTTTCCTTATAAGGTGTCGTATTTAGTTCAGAAAAGTGCCAGGAAGCCTACATCAGTTCATACTATTCAACAGGCATTTAATTGCGCACAAGTGTGTAATGGCTAATGTAAAGGCCAAGTGTTGCTTAATTTATCAACCAACGCTAATTATGTAAACTTAAAATACCTGTTCTTTACATAGTATCGCCATCATCTTTTGCATGTTCCTTTTACTCTTAAACTGTCAAACCCTGTGCCAGACTGAAATAAATTGTCTCTAATCCCAGGCATGTTCCTTTTCTAAGAAAGTATGCAAGTCCTTTGTAGTTAAAGATTTCTGGTATTTGCATTTTGTTCTCTGCTTAACACTATATCACTAAATTGATGGTGGAATGTTTTTATACAGTCCCTACTTCTGCAAAAATTAATCTCCTTGTGATTTTCCCCTTTCTTGTAAATGGTTGGAAAAGCTTTTATAGTAATAAACCTACTTTAGGAACTGTGTGAAAGCATGGTATCCACTATGACTCATTTGCCTATTATTAGTACTAGAGAAGTAAAGCCCCATTTTTGTCTCTGTTGAAAAGATAGCTGGGAAAGAGAGGGGCAGTATATACTGAGTCTGCCAAAAAAATGTATACACACTTCAGGAAAAGAAAAACTTGCATAAATATTTTCACACTAAATTTATTGAGACATCATGAGATTAATACAAGTTTTATTTGGCCTCTACAATTACAAGAGGTGCTCAAAGTGGTGACCATTAGCTTCCAGACATTTATTAGTATAGCGAGCTGCTGCTGGGGTAACCTTGGTCATTGAGATTACTGCACATGCATTTTCTATTTCTTCTCTAATGGTCAGCAGTATAGTGGGTTTTCTGTGATATACAACATCCTTTAGGGTCCCCCATATGAGAATAACACCATCTGTTGTAAAAACATCATACTATTTTTCTTTTCCTGAAGTGTGTATACATTTTTTTTTTGGTGGACTCTTTATTTTAAGAAGTTTTAAAAACTCATTTTGAAATTTAAAAATTTTAGTTTTGAATTCTTTCTGTAATTCAGAAAAGCTACTATCTAATGTTTGATTGGAAACTCCAAAGTTAGTAGATCTGATTTTTTTAGAACTCAGTAAAATACTTTTCTAGACTTGCTCATAGCCAAACAGACTAAAAAGTGGTGAAATAGCTTTCTTAAACGATACCCATAATTTTAAAGTTCTTAAGTTTTTGACCTTAGAGTTTTTAGAAATATTTGGTCATTTATAAATTATTTCTTGGTTCTTAGAGGCAACTTGTTTTTCGTAGTTCTTATGAGGTATACATATTTCCATAGAATTCTTATCAAATGATTTGAACCATCAACATAACTATTTGATCCATTTAAAACTTTTTTTTTGAAAGGATGGTCTCACTGCTCAGAAATTTGAAAAAATAAGGAAAAATCACAGCTCACTAGTCTAATAAAATTATTGAAATGTATGTTTAACTTAAAGGATGCATGCATGTTTATATATCATAACTGGATAACACGCACACTTTTTGTATAACATGCATAAGTATTTATATTTAATCTGCTTTAATATTGAACTTGTTTTTGCTATTTCTAGATTCAGATGAGTCCCCATTCGTTCTGTCTTCTAAGGATTCTTGTCTGTTTCCTAATTTTGAGAATATTTGTCTGAAACAAGGTTTTTTGTTAGAATGCAGGAATTAGAGATCAAGTAACAAGGGCATGTGCATAGAACACTGTGAGAAAGTCTAAGTAATTAGGTGAAGATTTTACTCCTTTTTGTTCGTTTGGTTTTTTTTTTCCCTTTTTTTTTCATTCTGTGCTGGAAATCAAACCCAGGGCCTCAGAGTTAGGAAAGGGTCTACCCCCGAGCTAATACTCCCGGCACTATTCTGCTTTTAATATATCTGTAATCATTTTATTATCTAGTGTTTATCCTCTCCTCCTCCCCAGAAAGGTATTTACTTATCTCTGTAAAGTATGTACAGCAGGGCAAGGGGTGTAGCTCAGTGGTAGAATGCTTAGCTAGCACGCAGAAAAGAGAGAAGGGATGAAGGAATGAAGAGAGGGAGGGAAGGAGAAGGAAGAGAAAGAAAAGGAAGGGGAAGGGAGGAGAGGAGAGGGGGAAAAGGAAGGGAGCAATCACATTGCCTTTGACTGATCACCTAAGTTGTTCCTGCATGTGGTTTGGTATGAGTGGGAGGGAATTCTGCTTCTGTCAGCATTTAAACATTTCTGGAAATGCTATTTTACGTTGGTAAGGAATTAAAGATAATTTTACTGGCGCTGCACTGTGGCACATGACTATAATCCTAGCTACTTAGGTGGCTGAGGCAAGAGGACTACAAATTCAAGGGGAGCCTGGGAAACTTATTGAGACCTGTCTAAAAATTTAAAAATGTTTGGGAATGTAGCTCAGTGGCAGAGTGCTTGGCTAGCATGTGTAAGGCTCTGGCTTCAATCCTCAGTACAACACATACCCAGTTACTGATCTTTTTGGAAACACAAAGGGCCCAGTGAGTTATAGAAACATGGTGGACCCTTGTTTTTTTTACTTGAGAATACTACATTATTAACATATATAAATACCTGCCCACCTTGAAGAGAAGTACTTGGGGGGAAGCGGAATTTTATAGAAGTTTTATTATTTGTCTTTTCTTTCTTTCCTTTTTTTTTTTTTTTTTTTGAGACAGGGTCTCACTGTGTAGTTCAGACTATCCTTGAATTCACTGTGTAGCCCAGGCTGGCCTCAAACTCACGACAATCCTCCTACCTCAACTTCCCGAGTGCTAGGATTACAGGTGTGCACCATCACAGCCATCTCTTTGTCTTTTCATCAATAATTGTGCTCTATTACTAGATACTTATGCATTTGTTTTTTCTTTGCTTGCTTTATTTTGATGAGTCTGCAGGTTCCTAAATGTCAGTAGCAGAATTTTATCAGTCGGGCTTAGTGTTCCAGTCATGTAAATTTAAAATTTTTCACTAGTGAGCCAAATTGAACAAATTCTCTCACATAGATAATGTCAAGTGTTGTTTTTACTTACTGGTAAAAATCTTGCTGAAACTGGTCAATAAGAATTGAATCTACTATCAGGAGAGTTAAATTCCTTTCTCAATCTGGCCATTCATTTTAGCTTTATTATTCCCTCTTTTTACAAAGTTTTTCAATAACACATTGAAAATAATACTTCAAATAATACTGCTTTTGAAGTGGAAAGCATTTTGAAATTCTTGAATAAAATATGTAGTTTTCACGTTAGATTTCTGAGACTTGGGGGTGTACTTTTATCTCTATATTTTACAGGTGGAGAAATCTAGGCCCAGAAAGTTACAGAGCAACTCCCAACTTAACTGTCCCAAAGTGAAGTCTAGAAGTCAGATTGTCTTCCACTGTAGGGTAATGGGTAGTGCTCTTTTCACTGGGCTCTACTACCTTCATGCTATCAATAAATGAAGTTACATTAAAGAGAGCTTTACAAATATACAGGCCAAGCTAGGATGGTGATATGTGCCTGTTAAGGCAACACTTAGAAGGCTGAGGCAGGAGGATCACCTCAAGTTTGAGACCAGCCTGAGCTACTTAGTGAGTTCAAGACCAGCCTGTACTACATAGCAAAATCCTGTCTCAAAAAACTGAAGAAGAGGGGCTGGGGATTTAGCTCAGTGATTAGAAAGCACAAGGCCCTGAGTTCAATCCCCGGCACCACCAAAAAAAAAAAAAAAAAACTGAAGAAGGGGAAAAAAACGAGTCAATAGATTTCAACAGATTAGCATAATATCCTTTCCAAGTGGTATCTTTAGTTTTGAGAGGTTGATGTGTTTCTACATCAGAATGGACTGTGATATTTTTATTTCACTGAAGATTATATAAAGAACCAAAAACGTAGCACCTAAATTTATATGTTAAATGTAACTTTATTTGTTCATAAAAATTGTTCCTTGCTAAAGCCTGGAAACTTCAGGACAGCCCAGTGTCATGTGCATCTGTGGAGGAATTGTTCTGCCATCAGCAGTGCCCTTTGTGTTGGGGCTGGGGGGTCTTTTTGGAGCAGTAGGACGGGTCAGGAAAGCTGTAGTATAAAAATCTGTTTATTATTAATTTTAATATGTGGGCTTAAAGTATTCTACTGACCAGCCCCCTTCACCAGCATAAAACTGCTGAGTGGTGTTGTCTTGGCTCTCGCTCCTAAATAACTGCAGAATAAAGAGGGAAAGCTGAGGGGCCGTAGTTTTTGTCTTAGGAAGGAAACCTGAGAGGGCCATTTCCCAAAAGAAGTGTATTCTCTAAAAATGTAGTTAATACAGCAACCACTGGGCTCGAAATATCCCTCGTCCTAATTGAAATGTGCTGTAAGTGTAAAACACAATAGACAGTGATTTTTATGTTGACTACGTGTTGAATAATAATACTTTGAACATGTTGGGTTAAAGTAATTATTAAAATTGGTTTCACCTGTTTCTTTTTACTTTTTGTTGCATGCACTAAAAATTTTAGAGTTACATATGTAGCTTCCATTTGCGGTTCACAGGATATTTCTACCAAGCCATGTTCTAGAGCTAAGATTTCTGAAGTAACTGAGTGGCACCCAAACCTCCTGGAACGTATATTATGGAGACATGGTACTCCATTAAGTATAAATTTTTTTTTAACTTTAGTACATTTTTCATTCATTTGTCATATGGTTCTTAATCTACAATTCTGTAAAAGCCTCTCAAAGAGAGGCTAAACTTTGTGATCAAGGTGAGAGTCCAAATTATGTTTGGGACAGAGAATATCCAAAAGAAGAGTGGGCCAGCCTTATCTTCCCTCCTAAATAGCATCTGTCATCTGGGCTTTTGGGGAGAACCTAGTATTAGACTTCTGCATTGTTAATTCAGGGTTATTCCATATGCTGTCAAAATCAGATAGATGGTAGGTGTGACATCTTATTGTGAAAACTGAGACCATGATGTAGTGTTTTTATCTGGATGAAAGAATACGTCTGGTGCCTCGTAGCACCTCCAGGCAGTCAGGCTTTTCCTCAGGGAAGCACATTTGAGCAGTTGGTGAAACACCAGGATGCCACTGAATTCTTGTTATACTGCTATGCTGTGCTTACTGTGTTGTTTTGTTGTACACTCTTTCTATGTATGTCCTCAGTAGATTAGTTTCTTGAGAAAAGTAATGTTTTTTTTTTTTTTTTTTTTTTTTGGTTTTTTTTGGTACGGGGAATCGAACTCAGGGCCTCATGCTTGCGAGGCAAACACTCTAAGCACTGAGCTAAATCCCCAGCCCAGTAATGGTTTTTAAATTCACCCTTGTATCCCTTCTGCTGCTTTGTACATAGTAAATTTATTAAGCATTTTGAATTACATTTTGAATTAAATTGAGCTAAACCAAAATTAAATCAAACTAAAGACAGTTGTTTCACTTCATTACAACTCAGCATATTCATATAAGGAAACTCAGCTTATCCATAAGAGGATAGCTGTGCAGGAGTCAGTAACAATGTCAATAGACCTCTAACAATCTGACTCAGAATTAGAGGCCGGTTAAGTTTTCCCATTATTTTCCAGCTTCTAATTCTCTTTTCATATCACAGTATGATAAATATTTTAGAGCACTCCAGACAGTTCTCCTGTAATGTTCTCAGTGAATTCAGTAAGTGTAGTCATCCTGCAACAGCTGCAGGTTATTGCGAACATCTGTACTGAATCCTTGTGCTGTGCCAGCCCATTTGAAAACAACTCTCTCACCCTATTAACAAGTTCAGTAATTACTATTTTTCTAACCAAAAGTTGAGGAGAAATAAGTCCGTAAAACAGTGAAGAATCTCTATGCTCATGAACATACTGCTTTATTTGCCCTACCAGATTTCTGTATGTAAAAACTTAAATCATTTCTTAAATATTTAAAAGTTAGTTTGTTACATACTTAGAAATTCCTTTAAGTTTATTAAGGCTTACAAATCAATGCAAAGGCAAAATGTTTCGAGTAAACATTATTTCATATATTTAATACAGTTAAATATATTAAGTATAGTGAACTATACACTCCACTATTTAATTCCTCTGGTTTTTGCATATTGGTCAAATTTTCTCTGCTATTTTTCTATATTTTATGTACAGAGGGACAAACACAGAATTATTGAATCCATTATTTATATATTCCACAGCTTATTCTAATACTTCTATTAGTCACCCATTTAGAGCTGAAGAAACTTGACAGACTATGTTGTTGCTATCTTTGAGAAATATTACACAACTTTTATTTATAAATAAGTAACAGCTAACATGAAAAGAGACCTCTTAGCCATTTTTATGAGCTTTGTAGAGTTGAGGGGTCAATGTTAGAAGCTGATACATCTCACATACCCTTTTGCATTTCAACTCTCCCTTATCATATTTTATTATAAGAAGTCTAATGACCAGTTAGTGTGGTGGGGAGAATAAAATGTTATTTATGAATGTAGTTTCTGTTTATATTTTTTGAAAGAAAGTTAAGAGTATTGGCAGCAAAGGAAGCCAGAATAGCTTGATTAAAGTAAACAAATGACTGTGATTTATTTAAAGTATGGTATCTACTTAATCTTATAGTATGGGCTAAATGTCTGCTCTGCAAGATGTATATACACAGATACATGAACTTCAGCATTAGCTAAGGCATATAAGACGTGTTCATTATTAACCCAACCCAGCCTCAAACTCACAGTGCAGAGACCCAAGTGCCGAGACTATAGGCATGTGCCACTGTGCTTGGCGTCAAGACATGCCCATTCTGTAAAAGTTTTGTGGAGAACTATCTTTAGCTGCAAAAGAAAGATTTAGTTTTAGATATTTGAAATGGAAAATTTAAAAATGAAATGTTAAAACTGAAAAATGAAAACTTTTTAATAAAAGCAGAGGCTATAGAAACTATCATAGTTAGAAAGAAACATATTATTCATATTCCTTTTAGTTCTTCTATTTCTATCTCAGAAGTCATTTAAAGTTATTGTAAAAAGTTAAATTTGAAAGTTCCGCCTAGAAAATAAATCTGAGATTTTTAGTAGTATTCTACAGTAATGCTGTGTTTGACTTCTTAAATTAATTTGAACATTTTAAACACATGTTTGTATAAAAAGCTTATTGGTATCCCTTTTTGTGAATCAGTAATGCCAGAATGTAGTTATTCCTTTAATCGTGTAGTTTAATTTCTTTGAAACTTCAGTAATTTCTAGATTAATTAAATTTACTCTGAAATCAGTTCTGAAATTTTAAGCTATACTGTACTTTCAGATTAATGGCTGATTTGATTGATTTTCTTAGATAGATCTTTATTTTAGTAATTTCAGGGGGCAGTATTTTTTTTATTAAACCATAAAATTGTACTGGTTTATTGGTTAATATATCCTGAGGACTTATTTGTCTGTTTTTTGTTTAAGTGTATATGAACTCTTTCTGTACATACTCTTGTTTAATTATTAATAATACTCTTACTAACCTATGCTTTAGAGTACTTTTGATGTACAGTCCTAACATTATTATGATGTTTTATAGATCACTGTGTCATCCACTCACACATTTTTCTGTTCTGTCACCGAACAAACATTAGTCTCTTTAAGTTAATTTTATTGGTACTCTTTTTTTTTTTTTTTTTTTTTTTTTTTTTTTTTTTTTTTTTTTTTTTTTTTTTTTTTTTTTTTTTTTTTTTTTTTTTTTGTGGTGCTAGGGATCGAACTCAGGCCCTTGTGCTTGCAAGGCAAGCACTCTAATCACTGAGCTAAATCCCTGGCCCCTATTGGTACTCTTTTTATATACATAATCATCACATTCATCATAGGGAATTTGTACCTGTACATGATATATCTTGATTCTTCTTTTTTTCCCCAGTCCTTTCCCCTTCCTTCAACCCTTCTTCCCCTCCTTATTTAAAAAAGCTTTGTTTCCATTTTTTCCTTCAATTTTTTTCCTTTCTCCCTTCTCCCCTCCCCACTTCCTTGTTCCCCTTCCCATTTGAACATTTTCTTCCTATTTCCCAATATCTGTCATCCATTTTGGTCTTTATTTACCTTTTGGGTTTCTCATACAACAGAAATGATGCGATATTTAAACATGTGTGTCTGATTTATTTCACTGAAAAGTATAGTCTCAAGGTGCGTTTATTTACCTAAAAATGTCTCAAGTTTATCCTCTTTATGGCAGCAACAAACATACCTACAACTATTAAGGAAATCTTACAGATTATGAAACAGGTTTTACTGTTTGTCATATGTATGAAATATTTTATCTACTTATGTGAAGCAATTTTTGAAACTAGTCAGTATTGAAATATTCTTCATTCTCAGCATTTACTCACAGAAAATGTAAGTATGTCTTAAGCCATAAATTAGGTTTATAGTAATAGTTTTAGAAATATTAATGTGGGTAACATCCTATATTAGGGTGATTTTTATTTCTTACCAAAGTTTTGTATTCTGAGAGCTGTCATCAGGTCATACTTTGTTCATTCTTTGATCTTCTACCCACAGTGGAATGTCATATATTTATGTTATTTTTGTTAATATAGAAAATCATTTAATTAACAATTTTGTTCATAAACAAGGTATTTTCTGGGAGCCGTGAAAACAATAAATTCAAAGATTTAGGAGACAGTTCCCATTATTTTTAACTTGAACACTCTTATGAATTATTCTTATATAATTCAAATATATAGAATTATCTATCTATTGATTATACGTATTTTGATTTTAACATGTGATTACTGGGATTGTTCACCCTAATGCATGTTAAGGTCCTACTGATAATATTGAAATAATTTTCTTTTTGATATGAAGTTACTTCAGTTCACTTTCATTTGCAGCCATCCTTGGATGTTGCTTTCTTACAATTAATTACTTATCATTTATATAAATTATAGGCTATACAGATTACCTATAATGACACTTTTTTATTGTCCTGATCTTTTGTGACTTAGAGTGATAAAAAGATAGTATACCTCTCTGACCAGAAGTACGCAAGAAAGAGAGTAGAAATGTTGTGTTAAAAATGTATTACCTGGGGCTAGGGATTTAGCTCAGTGGTCAGAGTGCTTGCTTAGCAAGTGCAAGGCCCTGAGTTCGATCCCCAGCACCAAAAAAAAAAAAAAAAAGTATTACCTGATAGATAATTATGTTTATTAAGTTGTTGTTGGATGTTGATTTCCTTTTATTTAGGGACATGCCAGAAATCTATTTAGATAGTGGACAGAATTCAGCACTCTTAGCAATTTGATCGCATGCTTTTCATAAATGAATTTTTCTTTCTACTTTTATGATCTCAGTGTCACTTGGTGATTTTAGAAATACTTATTTTGATTTGGAGGGGATGTTGATATAGTGGAATAAAATTGTGTTTGATATGGCTGGATCTAAATCTTTGCTGGATTTATTTTTGTTTTTGTTCTCAGTGGGGGAAGGGGTTCCAAGATCTCTGAGACGTCTTTGTGTTCTCTGATTCTGTGCTTTGGCCTAGTGTGAGATCTGTCGTATTTTGTTTGACTTCTTGAATGTAACAGGCCTTTAAGAAAATCCTCTATTTGACATTGAGACCTGCGAGTTTAGGCAGAGAGGGAGATGATCATAAAGGCTTTAAAGATCAGAAATGCATGAACTGCATCACGTAAGGTGAAAAGGTATTCCCAGCATAGAAAAATAAATAAAAAAGACATTTGAAACACAGGAACCTTTCAGCGTAGTTAAGTACACAAAATGATGTGATGTCAAAGACAGGAAGTAGTTAGAGTTTATTAAAATTTGGAGAGTATTATACAGGATAAGGTTGGCGAAGTTGGGACCAGATTTTCAGTTTATTGACTATTCTCATTTCAGTATATCTTCTACATTTATGTGTATTTTGAATTTCACAAGTGTAGAAATAAGGTAGGAATAGGGTGTGGCTAAGGCTGGCTGGCAAGGGAACGTGACCTGGGGGAGTGGCCTGCACCTGACCTCAGCATGAGGCCTGATTTTCAAGCAGGAGCCCTCACGTGCACTGCAGGGAGTTCGCCTGAGTTTGCAGCAGAACTCCATTCATAAATAGAAGCAACACCAGCCGCTCTGGCGCTTCTTTTCTACGGAGCCGCCAGGGAGGGCGCTCTCCCTTTTCCCTCCCGTGGAAGATGAGGGCTTCGAACCCAGCACCGGCTATCATGGCTTTCTCGTGGTAACCCCTACCGTGCCTTTTAGGCCCAGTGCACATTTTACTGTTTCTGTCGTTACGCTCAATTTTCCTTTTCTTCTTTTCTCTATACTTTTAAATAAAACTTTAGAACTACTTTTTGTACCCCTCATTCAGTTCTTTGCTTGAGGAGGGAAAGAGGAATATCGGGACCCATTGGATAACAGTAAGAGTTGGAAAACAGAAAAGTTTTAGAGAAATTTTATACTTTGGATAATTATGTTAACCTTTGAGAAGGCAGCAGTTGGCATCTTTGCTTAATAGTTACAGGTATGTTGAAACAAGGCATTAGGATGAGTCAGTTGCAGTGTCTTCACTTCCCTTTACTATCTAGCTTTGGCGTCCTAGACACTTTCCCTGGCAGGTTTTTTGAATAATATCTATTTATTCTCCTAATTAATAGGTTTTGTTCTCTCTTTAGTTTACCACTCCTCTTTATAATTATAATTAGTCTGATACTCCCTTCAGTCATTTCAGATTTTCCTAATAGAAAACAAACAAACTACTCTCACAGTTACTCAACACAGCACTTCACCTGTGATGGCCAAAGTGTGTCTGGGCTCCCCACATACCACCCAAGCAGTTCTCCACCAGGCACTGACTACATGTCCTACAGTTTAACTCAGTTCTGACACTCTCTACCTGGAGTGTCAGATCCCACTGTCTAAGGCTCAGTCTCACAAGACTGTCCCAGCTTTAGATGCCAGTCACATGCCCCAGGTTGTAACCTGTCCCTTCTGACTGACTGGCTATAAATCAGGTTTTCCACAACCCTTTACATGAGTTCAGTCAAAAGTGGCTCCTAGGGAAATATATTTTAACCATTTACTATAAAGGATGTTATGCGGGATACAGATGAACAGCAAGTTGGGAAAAGTGTGTAGGGCGAGGAATATGGGAAAGGTCTTCCATACCCGTTTGGGCATGCCATCCTTCAGCCACCTCCATATGTTTAGCAGTTGAAGTTCACTGAACCCCTCAGTTTGGGAATTTTTATGGAGGTTTTATCTATCACATAGCTAGCTATGGGGAGCTAGCTAGCTAGCTTTATCATCTGTGTATGTATATCATTTGACATCATCCTGTACATTTTTTAGGTTCTGTGTCCATAGGTAATCTTTCAAGATCTTTTTTATGATCTCCCATGAATGTCAGAGCTCACAATCATTTGATAAATCTAAGGAGCTTACTAATAGCCATATTTCCCACTGAAAGATGCAGTTTTTTATAATAACAAAGACCCAAAACTTAGAGCAAAACTTCTCCCTCTGCAAACAAGCAAACAAACAAATGTCCTCTCGAGTAGGAGTATTACCTTTGTGTAGTATCTTGCTAAGAGCTTCCCGTGTACTCAGTCTTTGTTTATGGGGAACATTCGTGTATCACGTGGCATTCCAGTGCTTTGCCATTAATTAGTTATTCATAATATCTACTCGTCTAGAGCTCCCACTGGAGAGTGAATTCTAACTTAAATTCATCTCACGTTTTGTTCCTTGATAATTTCCATAAGTTGGGCAGTACGTTAGTTAAAGTGATGGCTTCTGTTTTGTTTTTAGAGACATCTGTTTAACAGCTGGGTTCTGATGAAGAGGGTAACTGATTTCCAATTAGTGTGATTTCCACCAGTTGTAGTCCTCATGTTACTGTTTTTGATGAGTAACATATTCCCCAACTGAGTGATCTAAACTTTCTCCTTTTATCCTATTTTACCCATGTGCATTTTGTTTTTGCCATCTTTTCAGCTAAGGAAGTTTTTAAAAAGTGAATTTGCCTAAGTATACAACAATTTAAGCCTCTTAAAATGAATATACCTTATGTTCTATTGACTTAAGACCTTCTTAAACAAGAAATGGGATTCATTTATTCGTTTTTAAATGTTGTAATGAATTTCTGTTTCTTGCTGTCTGTACTCTAGGATGATGGATACAAAGACATCACATGTCTTATCTCTTGGAAGTCATCTTTATAGACCAGCCCTAAATTCCTTTCATTCCCGGTATATCTCATCACACTGTGAAGACAGATTGGTAACAGTATCAGTTGTGGTGGGATTTGAGATGTGTTAGGAAAAAGAGTGCATTTAATTGTGAGCAAGACTGTGAAGTTTAAAAAGTAGTTTTTGTAGTGATATGAGTGAATAATAACCATGATGATAAAGTAGCCACAAATTGGCCAGAGCACTTGTTAGTCATTTGTATTAAATCATGTCTGAGATGTTAGAAAACGACAATCTGAAATGAAATGGCTATTAATTAGGAGAATCAGCTGTTCCTTGTAAAATGCTTTGCTACAGATTTCTCACCATTAAACCGTGAATAGATACTAACCATTCACATTATGATTGCAAGTGAATCTTTTTTTGAAAGTAAATTAGTAGTTATTGTATGAAAGTCATCTGTCTGTAAGATATGAAATGATTTTGAGTGCAATAACTTTTTTCACTAAAGAACAATTCATGTTAAGAAATGTGTTGAGTGTGTTTAGTCTGAGATGCTTGTTATTGAATGATGGGGTTTTCCTTCCAAAGCGGTGATTATTCACCTGTTTTCATCACTGACCCTTCCCTTTCCCAAGAAATATGCATGTAGATATTTAAACAGGATGTCTTATGCAATTTCAGGAGGCCCATAGATCCAACTATAAATTTTACCTGGAAGAAATGCAGCCTAATATAAACAGACATATAAATACAAAGTAAAATATGTTAATAGATTTAGTAGTGATGGGCTTAAGGGATTAGGAGAACGTAAATGAGGGGCAATTAGTTTTGCTTAGGTCTAGGTGGTAGAAATGGAAATGGAAAGAGAAATGAGTAGAGCTTGGTCCCAGAAAGTAAAGAATGGAGTTGACATTTAATTACATCTTAGTAATTGACCAAAAAAAAGGAATTGCCAAACCAAATGGTAAGGAGAAACTGGATTGCTCACATGTTGCTCGTGGGCATGTAGAATCATATAGCCACTCTAGAGGAAATGTTATTTACTGCTCTAGAAAGTTACCATGTGTTAGATATGACACAACTCATGTAACCAAAAGGGACCTCTAAAACTTGAGCTACTTCTCCAAACTTTCTCAGGCTGAGAAGCTACCACCACCCACCTTTCCTTAGCCTACGTGAAGGGACTGAAAACTAGCACATCTACCTGAAGGGAATACACAGATGCTGGCCCCAAAAGGTTGGAATCTGTTTCATTTCCACAGGGAGAGAGGAGCCAGTGGACAGGGGATGAAGCCACGAAACAATTTCCTTGTATATTGTTCCATTATACCCCCTCCACTATAAAAGCCCTTGCACACCTGAATAGGCTGAGATGGTGATTTCATACAGCTTTAAATAAAGCTATTTTCCTTTTTCACCAAAGATTGTCTCCCATGTTTTTGGGGAGCAGCAAGCAGTTCGAACTTGAGCACCCAGTAATAAAAACATAAGAAAATGAAAAATAGATTAATTGGACCATTTGTGTTTCAAAGGCTACCATTAATAAAGGGATAAGACACTCAGAATGGGAGGAACAATTTACAAATCGTATATCTGATGAGGGACTGGTATCCAGTCTATATAGAGAAATCTTATAACTCAACCATAAAAAGACAAATAACCCATTTTTAAAATGGGGAAGGAATTTGAGTAGACATTGATCCAAAGAATATAAACAAAAAGCCAATAGCACATAGAAGATGCTCACTATCATTAGCAATTAGTAGAAATTAAAACAGAAATTTTAAAATATTTAATGCTTTATTAAAAATACCAATAATAAATCAACTATATTTAATATGATTATAATTTTTAATGTAACTATATCATAGTATCCTGCAAAGCAAAACAAAATTTTTTTAACTTAGAAAAGTGGCATTATTTTAGTTTTGCAGATTTTTTGGAAGTAGCCATAGTATTTTTTCCTTATGTATTTATGTTTAATTGACAAATGGTGATTGTACATATTGTAGAGTACATACAGTGTGACATTTCAATACATGTATATAATTGGCATGTCCATAATCTCAAACATTATTATTCTTTGTGCTGGAAACATTTGAAATTCTCTCCACTAGGTATTTTGAAATGCTCAGCTGTCAGCCATTGTTTTCCTGCTGTGCTGTAGAACTACACCCCTGAAAGTCTTAACCACACTCTGCTCTCCCCACCCTTACACCCTGCTCAGGCTCTAGTAGCTGCTCTTTCACTTTCACTGTATTCCTTTAAGATCAGCCTTTTGGCTTCACTTGTAAGTGAGAACAAGCAGTATTTTTCTTTCTGATTAATATCTGATTTAATAGAAGATAGCATGGTTTTCATACGTGTTCTGCATTTACTCTGTTGCAATGTTATTTTAGTTGAGGTATGTGAAGACAATCTCCCATTATACAGAGTAGGAACTGGAAAAGGAAAGAGTACTTTGGTGGCCTTTTCAGATAAATGCGAGTTACTCTTTTTTGGTATTGCATCACCTCAACAAGTTGTGTTCATGGTGGTAGATACAAAATTTCCTAAATTTTTGATTCTTACTCGAAGTCTCAATTTTTTCATTTGTAATATATTTTGTCATGTTTTCTTTGAAATGACAGGCTTACTTTGTTCATTTTTAAGAAAGTGCGTGATGAATACCTATGCCTAAATAACAGTAGCTTGTCAGGCATTATTTCAAGTAAAAGTGCTGTTCATTTAAAAAAAGAAAAGTGGGTGATCAGCTTGCATCTGTCACATGGTGATTTCCTTGAGGCAGCCATTGTGTTTTCCTGGTCAGAAAGAACTCTTCTTTATGCACTGAGTCTTTATGTCCAGTTCAATTTGGCTGCTTTGCTAACCCAAGATCGAGAGAGAAATTTTGTCTATTATGATAGTGGACAAATCAAATTGTTGCAGGTTGTGGTTAAAAGTTAAGGGTATTAGAAATATAAGGGACGTACTTTTTTTCTTTGTAATTTGTCTTGTCACAATCAGTCTTTGGTAAAATGTACTCTAGGGACATTTTACAATCCTTATTTCTTTGTTTGAAACCATGATCAAAATAGCCTTGAAAAGAAAAGGATCACAATCTGTAGAGTAGGCTGGGGGATTATCCAGACTCGGAGGATCATGCAAGGAGGAGTAACTTTAGAAATATAAATTTAAGCCTGATTCCTTTTTTCCACCCTCCAGAAAGCTACAGAATGACTGGGGCTCCCTTCCTACTCTGCTACCTACAATACCCACATGGCATCTGAGACTACTTGGAGTCTCTGTGTAGATGTTTGAAGTTAATTTTTTTTGTCTCAATCTAATATTTTCCCCCTTTTCTCCAACAAATTAAAATAATTCTTATAGATCTATATTTAACTTTTTTCTTGAAGTATTTCCTAGTATCTCTTTTCTCAGGGAATGTGCCTCAGTTTGCTTTAGCCACAAGCCCTCCTCTCTACCCTTCTGTGGTTTGCATTGGCAGCATGTCTGTAGAATGCAATTTAACCTTCCGGCAGTTCAGTTCCTACCAGTAGTGCTGGGTAGAGTGAAATTTCTAAAATGAAACATCTTGTAAATATTATGTGTGACAGACTCTCAAACGGTTAAACTCTTTATGCATTTAGTGTTTGATCTTTTTCCTTAGTAAGACATTTTTTAAAATTTGCTGCACTGTGTTGGTACTCAACAAATGATGATTGATAACCAGTTTCGAGGGTCCTAAATTTCCCTGAGTCACACCCTGCCCAGTTTTTGAAAAGGCTATTAGAGCTAACAATGTTTTGAACTTTGAACAGCTCACATTTTTGAATGAAAAAATATGAAGTACAGTGTCGAAGATTTCCTGGTCCTATACCTGTTCTAAGCAAGTAACCAACATTTTGTCTAAGAGTTTTCTCAAGGAAAAACAATCCTGGTTTGGTTTAGAAATACTTTCCCTGCAACTCTCATCAAGAGAGAATGACTTGGAAGCCACTGTCTTATTCTTGGTAAAGTATTTTTGACCAAGAAACTAAAAATTAATTCTGGTTGTTAAAATAGAGGAGTGTGGGTAACTATTATGTTGGAGCTTTCAACTTAACTGATAAAATTGTACCCACAAAAACATCAATTCTATATGACTCAGCCTAATACTTTTTTGTATGTAAGTAGAAGAAGAAGACAAGGTCAACTGGTCAGATTTAAGGAAACTTCCTGCAGTTTAATATGAGAACCATATTTTAAAGCAGAATTTAAGCATGCATTTATTAGAATTTTAAGTTAGTTTTTCCTCTGGTGACCTTGGCAGCATTTTGTATTGTCAGAATTTTTCTCTTATCAATATAAATATTGACTCATTCTTGGGCATCTGTTGTACATTTATAGTTTTGATTTGTTCTTCTTCTGTCTAACACATATACTAATGCTGCAGATGCAAGCTTTATATTTCCTTTTGTTGACTTATAGTTTTATTAAATATATCAGTGACACAAATATTGCATTCATATTCATTGTTCATATTAACTATTTCTAGTTTTGGGGTGAGTAATGTACTTTGTGGTTTTAGTATGATGGGAAGTTCTATATCATGGGCATTTTAATAGACAAAATTATTATATTCCACTTAATTTTATTACCTCTAATTTTTTAATAATTTTTATTTTCAGGATATGTCACTGCCTGTGTTTGTGTGTTTTAATTCGTTCATATTTTCTAATTGGCAATGCTTTGGTGAATGGACACATTTGGTTTCTGATCAGCAGTTAGTATAACTATAAGAAAACCTTAGTTCCAAACGTGAATTTAGATAAGCAGCTTTACAGGCTGACTTCTAATTGCTGCTTTGGCCCAGGTGTTTCTGAGGTTTGATATACTCTTCAATTTATTTGGCAGTTTCAGAGTTACTTGGTAAAGTAATTAAGGTAGAGTGATAGTAAAAAACAAAAGCTCTCTTAGATGGGGCCATGGGTGAGGGAAAATTTAATACAATGCTATTTTTGAAATAAGGATAGATGCTTTTAAATTTTTGATCTGATTTTAACCGTTTCTATACTTGAAAACCAACCCCATGTCAGGAATTCAGTGGATAGGGGCCAAATATAAAATGTTAAGAGGCCATTGTTGTTATTATTGGCCTGATATACAAAACTTTTTAACTCATAGGGCTGCGTTGATCTGAGTGAAAGCTGCTCAGTGCTGGAATTGCAGCCTGTTGCAGACTGAGTTTCCTTTATTCTTAGTGCACCTTATTAGATATTAAGTGTATTCCTTTTTATTACAAAGGGCCCTCGACCATGAGCCAGTTTCCTAATATAAGAGAAGCTGTCTTATCTAATATAATAGGAACTAGTAGATGATCTGTTAAGTTTTGACTGGTTAATTTAAGCAAGACTAGTTAAAGTAGGGAATTGTTTTTTTAAAAGACATATCTTTATTCTATTTTACTTAATTCTATAATGTGTATTCATTGGCCAATTTTTGATGGAGGAAGAAAAGTGCTTTTTCTTTCAGTGCAAATCCACTGTTTAGAAGTAAAAATAATCAAGATGTGATTTATATGTGTACCAATTCCCCATGAAGAATGTATTTAGTATGTATCACAAACCTATAAAAAAGGGAAGAAAAAATGGAATTTCGTCCTTCTTTTCTTGCATAAACTACATTTATAATTCACCAACTAAAATTTTTAGTTACTTTAATTTAAAATAATAACTGAAAGATACTAATTAAGCAATCTGAGTACAACCATTTCCAAGTGGTTGTTTTGCAATTGGAAAAACAATTTTTAACCTGTTCACTTTTAGCAAGCCTTGCTCTCTTTTCACACTTTTTATCAACTTACATAATATTCTATTAAATTATACAGTTACACTAACATGTAGTTAGCAAATTAGTTTTGGAAAAAAAACCACAAGCTCAAGTAGTCGGGAAAGTTTAACATGTATGCTATCCCAGTCAGTGAGTTTAATAGGGGGAGTCAAGAGTCATTTAGTTCAGTAAATCAGATTTTGGGCTGTGTGGATGTGTAGAATCTCAGTAGGACCTTACTTTTTTGTTGTTTGTTTGTTCTTTGTTTTTTGAGACAGGGTCTCACTATGTAGTTCAGGCTAACCTGGAACTCACTCTATAGCCCAGGCTGACTTCAAATTTGAAGCAGTCCTCCTGCCTCAGCCTTCTGAGTGCCAGGATTACAAACATGCACCACTACACCTGGGTCAGGACCTTACTTTCGTTTTAAATTACCGTAATAACCTTCAGCTAAGCAAAATGTGGTTCTATTCTTTTCCAAAGCTTTTGTTTTCTTAAATAACTTTGGATACTGTGATATACTAATACTTCATCTACTTCTAATGAACGGCCTGAAAAAGGGAATTGGAAAACTATGTGAACAGAGCTTTTTCCCCTCATGTACAGTATTGCATAACATTGGAAAATTGTTGCTTTATTCTTACAGTGCAGTGTTTTGGTATTCCCCCAACCTTTGTTTCTCCAGCTTCTTCTGGGAATACAAATAACAAATCACTAATTATAATTTTTGCCCACATGGTTTTATCCCTGAATATATCTTATGACATTTAAGCTTTATGAAGGCTTTCAGGAGTCCATCTGAAAATGTCTTAAAATTGGTGACATAATTTGGAATGGCAGTGCCAAAGTATGTTATCTCTATAGCAACATCCTTTTCTACATTTCCTTTTAAAGTACTTTTACTTTTGTTGTAATTTTATTATTTTAGTTGACCTAATAGGAAGGGAATAGTTTCTTTCAAATTCATCAAATTATACCTCCGTTCCATTTTTCTGGGATTGAATTTCTACCATTAGTTTATTTATTTATTTATTTTTTATTTATTTATTTATTTTGGTGCTGGGGATTGAACTTGGGTCCTTGTGCTTGCAAAGCAAGCACTTTAACCACTGAGCTAAATCCCCAGCCCCTCTACCATTAGTTTATTAATAAAGATTTAAGTAAAATAGGGGAGAGAATTATATCAAGAAGCTTGAAAAGTAAATACAGTTTTTTCTATGCTGTTAAAAAATAACAACTCTGCCCTGTATTACTTTAACTCTTATTGATATTCCTTTCAACAAAATACCTTTAGTCCTGTTTAACACATTCATAGTTAACTATGAATACAGGCAATATAAGGTCCTAATTCTACCCAACATGCTGTATTTTTTATATGTCCAAAACATACTAATCTTGTCTACAAACTCTCCACAGTTCCAGAATTTCTCAAAAGTCAAAGTCTTCTCTGAGACTCAAGGCAAACTATTAACTAGGAACCTCTGTAAAGCTCAAGAAGCAAGTTAAAGTAATCCCAAAATACAATGACAGAGGGTAAACATTCTTATTCAAAAAGAGGAAGACTAGGGGGAGAGGAGAGAATAGGACCAAAGTGAAACCAAAACCCAGGTGGGCAAACATTAAGTCCCTTTGCTCCATGTCCAGCATATAGGTCACATTTTGTTAAGTTGTGAATTTCAGAGGGCTTGAGCTATCCCACTACTATGGCTTGGCTGGTTTCAACTCACAAGGGTTCTCTCTTGAGTTGGGTTCTACTCACTGCCTGTGGCTTTCTGTGGTAGATATTCTGTGTTCCTGGTGTCTCTGACTTCCTGGAGTCTATTGTACCTTCTGCCTCATTCCCAGTTTCACACACCCTCCTCTCAGGAGCACATTGCCTAGCCTCCTAGGCCTTCCTTTGAAATCTGGGTTGAAACCTCCATCACCCCACAACTCAGTATTCTGTGTACTTAAAAAAAACAGCAGCATGTAGACAATGCCAAGGTCTGCTGTCAGCAAGAGCAATAGCCAGGCCCCTGTGGACCATGGCTGCAGCAGTCTTTGAGGGGCTGAATGACTGGGCATGGAGAAATGAATCCCAGGAACCAATTCCTTAGGCAGCCCTTCTTAAGTATGGAGCCCAACGGTTCCTTTCTCAAATGAAAGGTTTACACTTTTGTGCCTCTGACCCTGCGATGGGTGGGGTCTTGCCATTTCCTGAGATGCCTTCAAGGCATCTTTTGTCTTGTCCTAATTCAAAGTAGAGTAAAACCTTGGTTTGGGAGCATAATTCATTCTGGAAATACACTTGTAATCCAAAGCACTTGTATATCAAAGCCAATTTCCCCATAAGAAGTAGCAGAAACTCAGATGATTTGTTCCAAAACCCCAAAATATTCATATAAAATGATTATAATACTGCAATAGAATGTAAAATAATAAAATACTCAATATAGAGAAAAATAAGCAAATTAACCTGCACTTACCTTTGAAAAACTTTGTAGTGGGTGTAAGGAAGACAAAAGAGAGGAGGGTTATTGTGTAGGCAGATTTCACTGTTGCTAATGGAATCACTGCTATCTATTGGCTCAATGGAATCTTTTCCTTTTTGTGCAACTATAACAAGGAATGTATCTAATGACATTTGCTTTCTTTTGAGAATTTCCTGGAAATGTGACATTACATTGTCATTAATCATATTCATTGCTTGCAGTGCAATAGCCTTATTCAGGTGGTTCTTTTCTACAAAATTTTGCACTATTTCTCACATTTTATATATCTCTCTAATCTCATTTGAAGTGAGGGAGTCCTCCACCTTTTTCTCCTCCTCCTCTGCAGACAAGATCTCCATAACCTCTTGCTGCTGGGAGAGGATCACTCACAATCCTGCAGAGAGAGAGAAAAAGGGGAAGGGGGATGGAGAGAGAAAGAGAAGAACCATTGGCTCAGTTGTGATCATGTGATGTTCGGCATCGTGTACTAGTCGTATTGCAAGTTGTTGCTCGTTTATCGAGTTAAAATTTATTAGAAATATTTGCTTGTCTTGCAGAACACTTGCAGAACAAATTACTTGCAATCCAAGGTTTTACCGTACTTGGTTTCTTTTTAGTGGTGCTAATTTCTTCAGTAACCACATGTCTGTCAGCTTCAGTTTTGTACATTGGTTTTTGAGCCAAAATTTAAGTTTTTCAGTATTCTCTGCTCCCAGTTCTCACTATAGATCTGGTTAAAAGCAGCCAGCAGTACCCATACCATAGCCTGAACAATGGGTTGCCTTGAAATTCCCCCCACTAAAGCAATTGGTTCACTATCTTTAAACTTAGGTTCCTACAAAGTCTCAGGACATGGGCAAAATGTGTGCAATTTTTTTGCCAGAATGTAACATGCATGGCCCCTAGTCCAATTCCCAATAGAGCTCTCTTTCCCATCTGAAACTTCATAAGCCTGGCTTTCACCATCCTGGCTTTCAGCATCTTTTTATCAACATTCTGGTCTTCTGAGCTCCAACCAGAATTGCCCATGAAGCTCAGCTTATGGCAATCTAGCCTTTATCTTGAACCCTTTCCAAACCCTTCCCAGAAACCAATTCCAAAGACTTCTTATTCTCAAAGTGCAGTGTTTTCATATTCCCAAACACCACATAACAGTCAGTTACAGTCGCAGCAACAACCCCACTTCTCTGGTAACAAATTTTCTTTATTAGTCAGCTTTCTCATTGCTGTACAAAATACCTGAAACCTGCAACTTAAAGAAAGAGATATTCATTTGGCTCATGGTTTCAGAGGCTTCAGCTCATGGTTGGCTGGCTCCAAGGAAGAAACATGATGTAAAGGTGCAATACAGCAAAGCTGGTTAGTTAATGGCAAGTGAGAAGAGAGTACAGGGAAAGAGCGCCAACGCTCCAAAGGCATGCCCCCAGTGATGCTTCTCTTTGAGCTCCACTTCCTAAGGTAGACTAATTCAGTAATGAGTATAGTGCCCCCATGATCCAATCACATTTTCAGGAGTCTCTTAAATCAATCAAGTTGACAGTTAAGCTTAACAATCACACAATTAGTTATATCTGCCTATTGCTGGCAGGAAGAAGGAGGATGGCTTTTCTACCATTATCATCTTGAAGAAGTTGCAAGTACAGCTTTTTCTTATACTCTGTTTACTAGAAATTGTCACCTCACCTGGTTGTACAGAAGGCTGTGGAGTAGTTTTTATTCTGGATGGCTTTGTGCCCAACTAAGTGTCATAGGTGTCTATATAGAAGGGGAGCATGTATGAGAGACAAATGGCTGTTTCCACCACAATTTACTTTGTTTTCCCAACAAAATAAAAATGTGAGTTTATATGCTTTAAAAGAAAAGGGCTGAAATCATGGCAGTGTACTGTACTTAGTAAATGTTTTGTTTGTTTTTATGAATGGTAAGAAGTCAGTCACTATTTGTAGTCTTATTAACTAAAGGTCCTTTGTTTCTACAGTTGTGACTAATAGTATTAATATTCTGAAAAGAGAAAAGAACACAGAAAATTTCTTCAAGATTCATTAAATTCAAGGTTCACTTCTGTGAGGTCCAAAAGGAACATTTAGTTTGAGGAAATGAAAGTAAATGTTCAGTGAAGCAACTGTCCTGTCTTAGCCTTCTATGTGTGTGTAATTATTTTTTAATATCAGATAAGCATTATTAGAATTTATAGTATACCAGCTTTGGTCCCCAGGATTTTTGGTCTTTGGGCTTTTTGGTAAACAAACACTTTAAATTGTAAACTATATCATGTGTGAAGCCTTGGGTTGAATCCCCTGCACCACCAAAAATAAATAAATAAAAAGTAAGCTAGTCCCTAGTTTGAAACCTTTAGTGATGAGTGAAAAGGCAAGTTAACTGCAGTGATTTGTGTGTGTGATTCTTGTTTTTCATAAGTAATAGTGTAATTTTTTGCTCTCTGCTACAAAAGTAAGTACTTCATGTGCAACTTATAGAGCGACAGCAGGAGACATTGTGTTCTGAAAAATCAAGTTTAAAAACAGCGTTAGTATACAGTGTCTAGATCTTAGTAGGAAATTCAGAACTAAGTCTGAGCCTGACCTTAACCCATGACGAATGGAATCTAAGTGTGTTTATTTTTATAGTAACCTTAATTTGGGGCTTGCAAGTTTTTGGGTTTGTTTTCTCATTCAATTTAGAGATCCCAAAACCATATTTTAATTATAGGAACGAAGTTATTTATAACTTTCATAGCAAGAAGATCAGCAAATTGTGTGTTTTTTTTCTTGGTTATAATGTGTTATCTTTCACTCAGAAATGTGTGATGTTTGTGTCTAACAATGCGCTTAAAAAAGAAACAAAACAAAACAAAAAACCTTCTGTGCTGCAGTTCTGAAATTGTAATTCTGGAATTCTGACAAACTCATTGTCGTCCCCCCTTCTAAAGTGTTCTCATAGAAATGTTGCCTTGAATTAGTCAAAGCACAGTTACTGGAAATGCTTTCTACACAGTTTTGTTCATGTACATGATTTTCAAGTTGTTTTTCACAATCTAGTTTTTTTCCTTAGCTTTGCTGATATTGCTTTTCACAGTCACACTGATTTTGAACTAAGTTGCATTGAGTTTTTATCATCTTAGTTGTATCAATCCTACTTTTTTTTCTCCAGTACTGGGGATTGAACCCAGGGCATTCATACTGAGGTACATCCCTAGCTACCCTCTCCCTTTAAATTTTGAGACAGAGTCTCACTAAGTTGCCCAGGCTGGGCTAAACTTGTGATCGTCCTTCCTCAGCCTCCCAGAGTGCTAGCATCACAAGCATGCACCAGCACCTCTGTCTCAAATCCTACATTTTGAGGAGTTCTTCCATATAACAAGTTTGTTGAATGAATAATGAAACAATGAATATAGGAACAAGAAAACAAAACAAAGTGGGTTAAATTTGGGTTCAGTTTTACTCCACTTTATTTTTTCTTAAATGAAAACATACATTTTTTTGGTGACAGTTCATGTGTTTTTGCTAAGAGGAAGAAGAGTTATTGAAAATATTAGTTAATATCAAAATCATTTTACAGTTACAGAGAGACGTACATTTTCCAAAACATAAATTTCCCCCTTTTCTGAAGGAAACTTTACTTGGTTCATTCTTACATTTAGTAATTATGTAAGTGGATACCAGAAATCTCAGATCCCTGATTTACTTATAGATCATCAAAAGTTTGGTAATTTATATTTATAATTATGTAGTTGTACTATGCATACATTTATAATTCTGTAAACTCTTCTACTGAATTTTTTAAACCTAAGCTTCTATACATCTTCTTTAGTGTGTACGTACCACAAATAAATGTCTACTGCTGTGGCCACTTCAAAGAACAAACGAAGTAGGCAAGACCCTAGGCCCAGACCCTGCTTTAGTCAATGTCTCTCTTTTACAAATTTATAATTTGGGATAAGAATTTTGGAGAAAAAAGTTTTTCCCTTAAAAAAAAAGTTTGAAAATGACTGTTTAATGAGTAGATATTTCAGTATCTTATAATATTATCTAGTCTAGCCCCCATCATTGTACAGGACTGGAAATTGACAGCCAGAGAGGGGATGTAGTCTTGTATAGATCATGCAGCTACTTAACTGTAGAACTAAACTAAACCCCCTTGTCCTAACTGCTTGACCCAAACTCTTTATATTATATTATAGCATCTATCAGAACCCAGGAATATCCCAACAATGCTGCTTAGTGCCTGGCAATGCTGGATACCCAGTAAATGTGTATAGCATTATGAATGAATGATCTTAAAATGATTTGTAGCTAATTACCTCGAAGCCAATTTCAAATAAAAACTATCATTTTTTCATGATCCAAATGAAATGTTGGCCTCTTAGAAACCCTACACTTGGCCTGTTCTAAGCAAGCCAATTGCAATAAATAACACATTGTTCTTTCTTAATGTTAGGATCACCTACTGTTACCAGCTACCACCCATAACAAGACTACACGACCAAAAATGTCAATTGTATTACCAGCAATTAACATAAATGGTAAGTTGATATTTTGGTTTATGAACAGCATCCTTTGCTTAACCAAGATTTTCTGGATTAAATGAAAGACATTTAGAATGTTCAGTTAGGTAAGTATGTGTTCATGCATTGTTTTTGAAACATTTTACCACAGTTTCTACATAATACTATGTTAAAATTCTATTATTCTTTTAAAGGTTACTATATTTTTAAAGGAAAACTAATTCTCTTTTATTATAGGATTGGGAATGCTAGTATTTGATTATCCTATAGACTTGCTGTCAGGGACCATTCTAATCCTACACATAGTTTTAAAAGTGCCTGCTGTGTTCTGACAATAATTTTGTAAATTAGGAGTTTGGAATTTAAAGTAGTATCTTATGTTACCCAAATATTGATATGATTCGAGTCCAAGCCACAGAAACCTATTTATGTATAATAATCCATAATACTGATGAGATTGATGTTAATAGTATCAAAATTATATTTTATTCTTCTACTTGTACTGATATTGAACAAAACACAAGTAACACTCTGATATGTTGAGGCTATCTGAAGATGTTAAGGTGTAGTGTATGCCTAAAGTCTAGAAGGAAAAATAGGGCAAGCACAGAAATCACTGTACTCCAAAGAGAAGTTCCCATAAGTAATGTACAAAGTTCTAAAAAAAATTTAGGCAAGGAGAGATTACTTCCAGCTGGATTTTTCATGGAGACAAGAAATAACTTTCTCCCAGCTGTGTGTAATAAATGAGCACACTATATATTATTGACAAATTGCTCTCTCTGATGTGACACATTAGGCTTATTGAAATAAGAGAATTGACCTTTCTGAGGTCAATTTATCTGCCATTATAGAACTACTGGTCATTTTCTGTCTCTGATAAATACCTCACAGTCTATGAGGAAGCTCAAAGTGAAAAGCCCTCTGAACTAACCTGCAGTTGAACCAGTCTGCATTTTGATTGATGATCATAATTAAACCGTTAAATACAAATATGTGTATAAATTGAAACACTGGATTTGGGGAGAGATTCTAGGTGAATTTCAGTAAAATTCAGTCTTTAGAGAACAGAATTTTTCATTATATATTTAAGACCACAGGGGACTATAGAGTTTCATGAGCTGCTGGGGATTTAGCTCAGCGGTTAGAGTGCTTGCCTTACAAGCCCAAGGCCCTGAGTTCGATCCCCGGCATCAGAAAAAAAAAAAAGGAATTTCATGAGCTGCATACAAACAGCTTAGTAGAAATACTTAGGAGACAACCTATGGCTATAAAACATAAATATTTTTTGTTAAAAACATTAAAAATTATGGTATTTACTTAGTCTTACAAAGATGTTGAAAACAAATTTAAGAGAAAAAAATTGGAAAGAACATCTCTTTTTCAGTAAAGACATAACTAAAGTTACTCATGGAATCATCACATGCCACCTGAAAAAGGACAGCATATTCCAAAATTATTATGTTATATTCCAAAGAATATCATTAGATCTCATTTGCTGCCATCCCATGGGTATCTAGATTTCTCTGCTTGAACTATAATAGAATTAACTTTGGTCAGCTCATGCTCAGAGAGATTATTTTCTAAGCTTTGTCAAGTCCGAATTCACTTAATTTTGTTGTTCTGACATTGGGTTCTTATGCAAGAGAATGCCTGCATTTATTTCATAATAGTGAGTTATCCACTTATACTAAGCCAAAAACAATAAGATGCGGTTTGACTTTATTTATCTTGGCCTGGGGTCTGATTTTTGAAGATGAGTCTTTCATGGATTTGGAAAATACAATCATTAGAGGATATTTTCTTTTTAATCTGTTCCAGATTCTTTATGTATTTAAAAAAATTTATCTTTTTAAGATATATTACACAAGTAGAGAAATTAATATTAAAATTCAAGAAAGATTGAGAACACACCATATGTCAAGTACACTCTGCTACATCCTTATCCTCTCTGAACAGTCCCTTTACCCTCTTACTCTGAAGATACTTTCCAAATTAGAGCCTCATTTCTCTTCCCTACTTCATGTACCTCAGCGCCTGCAGGAAGGTGGGCAGCATCCTTATTACCCACAACAGCTTTCCAGCTATCTCTCCTCTTCTTCTGTCCCCCTAACATCTTGCAAGTATAGATCAGACTGTTCCTCTGTCCCTTCTTTGTTGCTGTCATCTTTCCCACTGTCACCAACGACTCTCTACTGCTGCTTCTGTCATCTCTGTGTAACTTCAGCATCACATAGAGGATTCATCCAGTGCTTTAGCCTCTTTTGATCCAGTCGTCTTGTATTTTGTGCCGCCACAGCCTTCCATCTACATCGCTATAATCCTGAGTTCATCATCATCAATAATGGCACTCCTTTGAACCTACTCCTCAAACTTCCTACTCCTTCCCTGTTAGTCTCTTACTTTCATAGCACATTCCACCTATTCTTTTCCTTTACAGATCTCCAGTCCTTCAACCCTATGAGCTTTTCTGACTCTATCACATTCCTAATGGTCACGTATTCCTCCTTACCTTGCCTTGATTCCATGGTTCCCTGCTATCATCACTCTTGCAAACTCCCCTTACTCCTTGGTTCCTTTTTCTATAGCTCTCACTTGCCGGGAGGGGGGGAGAGGAAATAAACCCACCCGAGTTAAATCCAAATATTCTTTTTGGGCCTGCTCTCAAGCACCTGAAAATAGCTAGAAAATACCCAATCAAGAAAAGGAGATTCATTTCAAAGTCAGTGCTGCTGGTCCTTGCCAATAAATTCACTTTTCTTCTCTCTGAAACAAGAATTTCTCACCTTCTTTTCTAAAATTTCTAACATACCGTCTCCTCACCCCCTCAGCTGATGAACTCAGAGAAAACTGCATTAAGAAAATAGATGCAGTGACACAGAGCTGCACCATGTTTCCACTGCCCCCAGCCCGGCCTCACCTATACCCGCAAACACTGCCTTTCCTTTGTGCCCTGGAAGAAAAGTCTTCTTCTTTTGGGTTCTAAATACTAGCTTTGCTACTTGTCAGATGCGTATTGTCAGACAAGTAAATTAACTTCGCTGTACCTGGGCCTCCTTATCTCTGAAAGGAGATATTAGTAATACCTTCGCCTCGGGGTTGCTATGAGAATTAAATGAGTAAGAAGTCTTTTTTGTTTTTTTTTTTTTGGCGCCAGGGATTGAACTCAAGGCTTTACACTTGATAGGCAAGCACTCTAACTACTGAGCTAAATCCCCAGCCCCAGTAAGAGGTCTTTAAATAGTGCCTATTTTCAGGTTGACTGCTGCGTTACCACCACTGTCGTCGTTCTCATTGTCACCATCCTGTAAGGTGACTTCTTCCTTTTGAAGCACTACTGTCAATTCCTAGTTTTGGTGATCTTTCTCCTGTATTTATTCCTTTTCTTTGCCACATGATCAATTTCTTCTCTTCTGCGTCATTCCTATCAGCATACAAAATGTCTTGGTATTACCTTTGGTGAAGGGAGACTTCTTGACTCTACATCCTATTTCCCTGCTACCCTTCATAGCAAAACTCATGAAAGAATTATATGTCTTCACTGACTGCACTTCCTTCTTTTCCATTCTTGCTGGTGCTCACTCTTACCACATTGTTCTCCTTCATTCCATGGAAATGTTCTTGCAAGAATCATCAGTGACCAGGACCTTGCCAAAGTCAGCGATCGTATCTCTGTTCCCATTTTCTCTGACTTCTCAACAGTATTTGATGCACCTAACTGGTGCCTCTTTGTCCCCTAATTATTGTTTTCAAAAATTGCAAATCTATAGAAAAACGAAAAGATAAACACCATATCACCCATTGTTAACATTTTTCTGCAACTGTTTTATCTCTATCCACATTCACTTTTTTTAACCATTTGAGAACAAGTTGCAGACATCCTGACACTTTATCCCTAAATATATAAAAATATGTTTCCTACAAATAGGACATTTTCTTACATAGCCACCATCAAATGACTGCACTATGAAGTTTGAAGCAAGTTTTGTGCTGATACAATACAGTTTAGTATATAATTCATATTTGCCCCCAAAATATTCTTTGTAGCTCTTTTTTTATTATTCAGGATTCAGGATTCAGAGATTATACAGTACATTTACTTGTTATGCCTTTTTATTTTCCTTTACTCTGGAACAGCTCCCCTACCCTCTTTATTGTCTTTGATGACATTTACATTTTAAAAAATTAGACTTATCATATATTTACAATAAAAGTTACCATTTTTTACATGTACAATATGAGTTTTGGCGAATGTAAACCATTGTGTGACCACCACTTCAATTGTGATATAAACATTTTCATTTCCAAAAGTGCCTTCATGTTCTGTTCCAGTCAGTCCTCCCTGTGTATTTTTGATATTCCATCTTTCTTAAAACACTATTTTTTAGGTTTCCTTGATACCATGGCTTGTCTCCTTTTCCTCCAGTCTCTCCTCATTTAGTTTCACCAGCTTCTCCCATGAGAGGACAAGAATGTTATTTATTATGTCTGCCACTTAGCAGCATCCCCTCAGCACCTCTAACAGCAGCGCCTGGCATGGCCGCATCTCAGAAGGAGGCACTTTGATCCATGCCACTCACGTGATGCTCAGCTGCTAGCCAAGAGTATCTTCATTTTATAGATGGACACGTTAAGGCTGAGGAAAGTAATTTGTACCATTTATATAAGCCATTACCAAGCAGAGCCAGAATTAAATACATTCTATAAAATATCTTCTGATTAGTTACTATATTGTTGATTTGGTATTAAAGACAGATGTGCAAATATTGAAAATATTTAAGACTCCAAAACTTAACATAGACTTTCGTATCATTTTATCCCTTTGGTATAATGTTAAATACACTCATGGAGAGTAGTACAATACAATATTATATAGTATCTGGAATTTGATGGGAATGTGTTTATTGAAAGACTAAGCTGAATATTATTTTGTCATTACTTTGTGGTCTTTTGAAATGATTTTACTATTTAATTCTTTATATAATTAGTAAATATTGGCAAGTATTGTTTAGTCTGAACTTTTCAAATCTAAAATAATTAAAATTTATAGTAGGCTGTCTTTATACCACATTAATTGATATTTAGAGTTAACACAGAAGAATGAGCTGAAATTATTCAACCTCCTTTTCAACAATTATTCTACAAAGGAAAACATGCAAAAAGTTGACCTATAAGAAAATATAGTCCTATGTAGTCTTCAAGACCCAGAGATAGATTTCTTTAGCTTATTAGGCAAATGAATTTGACAACAATGTTATAATTATGTAATTTATAATATGGAGAATTTAAGTTATGTAGCATCAAAAGTTTAAGAACCTAAAAAAAAAAGTTTAAGAACCTTTTTACTGAAAAAGCAGAGGCATTGTGAGGATATCCTTAATATCAGACCTTTTATTCCTGAGTGATGTAAGAGTTTGAAAACATTTAATAAAATATATTCATGGTAAAATATATTCACGGTCATTTCTGAGTTACTTGTAACTTGGAAATAAAATGAGCTGCGGACGACCTTTCTCTCTGACTTAATGGAGCCTGTAGAATTTTAGAGAAGGTGGAAAAGGACAAAGTGGAGACAGAAAGTCAGATTTTATTGAGCAGCTGATTCCTGTAATATACTGGATGGCAGTATTTGGGAAGAGGAATTTGATTTTCCAATTTCAACAAAGTAAATTACATCTCCATGTCAACATTTGGTCTTAAACTATACTGTCTGATGATTACACTTTGTGGTTTTGAGTTGTGGGAAAAAAGTTGAAGAAATAGCAAAAGACAGTAGGATGTGGGCACGAAGTTAATGCCACTTAGAAATTACCAGCCACGTCATCCTGTGGTCTCTGTGCCAGTTTTACTTTTGTAATTTTTTCGTTCTTGATTTTGTATTCTCTTATTTAAATTTATTTGTCTCTAAGAATGTTGAGAACATGTTAGTTTATAGTTGTTATAAGGAAGAAAGTCTTTGAGGAAGTCCTTGTAAAATTATTGAAATAAAAAGCTATGTGTATATTTTAAAGGGTTTTTAAAAAATAATTGAATGGTTAGTATAGAAATGGATGGTGAATTAAAAGCTATTGCTGATATTTTTAAAAAGGAGCTCTGGAAGTTCTGCTTCTCATATTGTAAGGCAATATTTCCTACTTTTAAATTATGTCTATTTATGACATGGTAAAAATGCACATTTCCTGTCTTTTACTCTTGATAAATAATTCTACACGATAGAACATGTGAGAGATTTTTTGTTTTTTCAAACAATAGCTATTTTTGTAGATGTCTTTCATCAAGGAGATACAATATGTTCTATATCAGCAGATAATACAGTATGTTCCATAAATAATGTTTTCACTGATTGGTTTTTACTATTCCCCTTCCCTTCTGTATAGCATGTAAGTGTTAGTGTGGTTCATGAGTAATAAAAATAAACAGTACGGTTACACTAATTCTATCATGTCATTATTAGGGGCCTACAGAGATGAACAAATGACTATCAGGCTAAACTGTGATTCTATCGAATCTCAAAAGAGTGTCTGTATAAAAGAAATCTAGAAGAATTTACAAGCAACAGTATGCAGATGCAAATGCCAGCACATGTTTTTAGCTGGAGAAGGCATGACAAAAGGGCAGAAGCAAACCAACCGAATCAACATGTTGGTTTTAATAGTAAGAGAATGTTGGTACAACTGCTTTGAATGATCACAGTGTTGTGGAAGTGGCTATCCCGAAGCATATACACTGTAATTGGAAACTGTCCTGTTTGTCCAGCCCAAATAAGCTGGTTGCCTAGCAGGCTGAGAACTGTGCCTTTTACTCTTATAAATTCATTTCTCCTTAGAAACTTGTAGGTTGTCTGTTTTTTAAAATGTATTTGCAAAAAGAAAAAAAATGTATTTGCAGCCTTGCATTTTCATTGCCATTCGTTCCGTTTCATAATTGAATGGAGTCTGTTTTTTAAAAGAGAGATCATGTTTTAATTTGTCTTAAATGCATAATCATAGCTCTCAGACTTTTTGCTCATTACTAAAACCAGTAGTGAAATTCCCACACTGAGAATTTCTACTAAGAAAAAGAGCAAAATCACACTAGTGACCTGAAAAAAAGAATTTGTTTTTCTCCTAAAATATAGACCAAAATCCATTAGTTAAGTGTAACTGGCAATTAAGATGATGAAAGTTAACATTTTCTATACCAACTACAGTAGGTAAAATTTTATAAAGACCTTTGCTTACATTCTGAGCCACTGGACTGATTTCACAGTTTTCTAAGTGAGGTAGACTATAACTCACTTTGTCTTTAGAATTTGGATATAATTTGTCCCAATTCCTCAGATCTCTGTGCTTCCCCACACTGCTGACAATAATATAACCAGGTAGGCCTAGACTTTAGATCAGTTCTAACCAATTAATTTTTTAAAAGAGAGATCAGTTAGGTAAAAGGTAGTTTAAATTCCCAACATCTATGGTATAGAATAAAAAATAAAAAAATATGATAGATAATAGAATTTTGATGGCTAACATTAGTTGATACCTTGGGAGATAAAACATGAACTGGACCATAAAGGAAACTTAGAATTTGGATATAAAGATAGGGAGAGTATAAGGCATTTATTTATGTAAGGATTGATTTAATTTGTAAGTTAACAAAACCTAACTAAACTTTAATTTAAATAAATAAACTGAGTTTTTGTTTTTTAATATATTGAGATGTCCACAGCAAATAACCACAACGAACCAATCCAGTTGCTAGTGTTGATTCAACGATTTAAGGATGGCAATTTAATCCTGTGTTTCCAAGATGGCTGAAATTCTCCTGTCTTTTTTTAGATGACCATAAAGTGATTGGTACAGCTCAGGTATCAGATCTGTATTCCAGACAGGAAGAAAGATGAAAGCATAATGTCTGTGAGGAAAACATTTTTTCCAGAAATTTCTAGCAAACTTTTTGCCTGTGGCTCATTGGCTATAAACTGTGTTAAACGTTTAGGCCTAGCTTCAGGGTGGCCTCAGAAATGTAATATTTTCACTGGGCACACTGTGATCTGAAAAAATTTTAGAGTCCTTTTAGTAAGGAAATGATGGATCTTGGGGGACAAATTAGCAGCTGCTGCTTGTTGCAACACTCTGTCATGGGCTAAATTGGGATCAAGTAAGGTATCTGGGAAGAGACAGTAAAGAGAGAATTAATGTTGAAAAGAGAAGAGAACTAAATGTTTCTTGCAACTGCATGGGCTACAGTGTGGTGATTTAAGTCTTTAATCAATGAAGTGACTTTAAGCTATTAAACAAAAATAATATGATAAAGACCATTCAGAGACTATTAATCTGTCTGAGATATATTAATAAAAAAAAGTAAAGAGAAGATAAGCTAGGACGAAGGGTAGGATAAATTAAATCTGTAGAGGAGATGAGCTAGCAGACATTGTAACACCTGGGATGAGATAATTAAAGGCTTAGAATGGAGAGAAAGGAAAATTTTTGGAAAGAAATTTTGAAGAAAACATCTGTAATATTTGGTGGCTAGTGGTATACAAGGTGTGATAGAAAAATACAGTGAATGTTTAATTTTTAAAAATGTATTGCAGTAAAAGACACATTGCCGTTAATCCCCCTCAGGATATACCCCCTTGCTCCAAACACATTTGCCCCATCAATCTTGCCACTTTCTGAAGCAGTTGTAGTAGTATTCTTTTGTGAGTGTCTTTAGCTGTGCTGTTGTGTCTGCCTCAGTGTCCTGAATCAATTCAAAATATTTACTTTTAAAAGAAAGATAATATTCAATAGGGAGAAGAATTAGAAAGGGAGGAGAGGGAAAAGAAGGAAAAGAAAAGACAAGACAGCGAAAAAGGGGAAAATGTAAATAAAACTACTGTAAATAGGGAAGGGAGGGGGAGGGAAAGGAGGGGTGGGGACGAAGGGGGGAGACCAAGATGTATCATGTACAGATACAAATGAACTATGATGAATGTGATCACTATGTATACCATATACCAATATATGTTCTTGGTAAATAAAAAAAATTTACTTTCCACAGTTGTTTTGGCTTTGGGGAAGAGTCGTGGTAAGGTAGGTGAGGAAACACTAATGTTTTTATGAGCCTAGCTTTCCATTGAATGGCATTTGGCAGCAACCTTCATCATAGATTTTAATCACACCTTGTAAAGACACTCACAGAGTACTGCCTCAGAAAGTAGCAAGACAGTCTGGTATGGTGATAATATGCCTATAATCCTAGCATTTGGGAGGCTGAGGCAGGAAGATTGCCACAAGTTCAAGGCCAGCCTGGGCTACGTAGTGAGTTCTAGGCCACCCTGAATTACATAGTAAGATGAAAGAAAGAAAGAAAGAGAGAGAGAGAGAAAGGAAGGAAGGAAGGAAGGAAAGAAGGAAGGAAGGAAGGAAGGAAGGAAGGAAGGAAGGAAGGAAAGAAAACGATAGGATAAATGTGTTAGAAGCAAGGGTGAATGTTTTGAGGGGGATTAATGGCAATATGTCTTTTACTGCAATAATTTTTTTACTATAATAATTTTTTTTTTTTTTTGGTTGCCAGGGATTGAACTTGGGGCCTTGTGCTTGCTAGGCAGGTGCTCTACCACTTGAGCTAAATCCCCAGCCCCCAATGATTTTTTTTTTAATTTAAACAGACATCATATTTTTTGGTCAGCCCTTGTATGAAGGAGAAAGAGTTAAAGTTGATTTCCGTGATTTTGAGACCAGCATACACACTGAGCAGCCAGTGCACTACAATTTTTTTTAAAAAAGCCCAAAGAAGGGCAAAATGAGAAGGACTAGTATATTTAGGCATCTTCAATTTGAGATGGCATTGGTGGACATTTTTGTGTGACTTTTTGTAAAAGAATACCACTAACTAATCCTTTATGGCTAAATCGAGTATTCTCTTTCCTTTCAGAAACCAGAGACCACCAGTGCCTTCCTATGCTAGTGTCCCTTCCTCTCCCTTGTATTGTCAGACTCCCTTCTTGTTTAGCCCCAGGGCTTTCACAGGAGGCAAAGCTTATGGAGATAGTGTTGGGCAGAAAGAAATGTAGAGTGGGGATTTGAAGGAAAAAGGAAGGGGGACTGAGCGCCCTGGTTGGTGGTACTAAGATTAACCCCCCTGTCTGCGTTGTTGTAGCAGTATCCTAACTGGTATGCCTAATTTATTATTTTTCTATCTTAATCCCCAAGTCCCCTCTGCATGCATGCCACTTTTATGATGTCATTATCCTTCTCGAGAGCCAGCAGTGGCTTTTCAGTGTCTGGAATAAAATCTAAATGCCCTGGCCTGGCATTAAAGGCCCAAGCTGCCTTCTCTACTTAGCTCTAACCAGACTGCCCTCTACCCACAGTCCATTGAATCTGTATCCACTCGTTCATTCAGAAATACTTACTGAGAACCTACTTTGTGCCAAACACTGGGGCTATCAATTTGAATAAGGTGTACATGGTTCCCATCTGCTGGAGTTTTTTAGTGGAAGAAACAGATGAAAACAAATAACAAAATAATTGTAGCTTGTGGAAATTTGGAGGAAAGAAGCCTGGTGCCTTCGTGAAATATAATGGGGAACAAGGAGTAAAGAAATCCACTTTTGTTGGATGAAGAGGTAGCAGTTAAACTAAGACCTGAGGGATGAAAAGAGCCCACAGGGAGAAGATTCCATGCAGAGGGGAAGCAAGAGAGCTTAAGGCGGGAAAGAGTGTGCTAGTTTTAGGAACCGTTAGAAGCTGGAGATGTGGGAGTAGAAGATGGGTAGGAAGAGGTGACAGTGCTACAAGGTAGGGTCAGGCAGAGGGGCAGGATCAGGCAACAAGTTGTAAGACCATGGTGAAGACTCTAGATTGATCAGTATAGTGAGAATGTGCTGAGGAGTTCGAGGTAGGGAAATGACTTGTACGTTTAAAGAGATCACTCCGGGTGCCTTTGCACATGTGGTGCCTTTGCCACGTCCTGGATGGCCGCCTGCCTCCCTCTGTGCTGTTTGTCTCTGACCCACCCTTCAAGATCCAGCTGAAATCCTGGCATTTCTGAACAACTTTTCCTCACTTCTGTAGGCCACTGGACCACTTCGTAGCTCCTGTGGTCTCTTTCCTCCACTAAATACAACTGTAACCTTTTCTCTTTTATGATGTTATTTTACACTGCTCAAAGATAATCACCTCAAGTGTGTTATACAGTACTGTTTATATTTATCTCTGTCTCCTCCTCCTCCCCATCGCATGCCCAAAGAAATGCTGTTATTTAATTTTTAACTTCTTGAAGTTGTTAGTGCATCTGTTTTGAACTCTTCCCGAACCATTAGGTTGCTTCTTCTGAATCATCTTCTATAAAGTAAAGCTGAAAATAGATTTTTTTTAAATGGGAAAAACAGGATAATAGAGCTGCCTTTATGTACTTGAAGTGTTACCAGTTTGCTGAGAATGAATACTGATTTGATGATGTTTTGGCAGTTGCACAGGTAATGTTTGCTATGAATAATTTGTCTTTTTCAGTATTTGATGCACTCATTATTTAATGTACAGGAACCCTCACAAGTCCCTAGAGCTTTAGACTGGAGCTTCCTGCTGTCCGTCTTCTAGGATGTTAGTACTTATTTGGCCCCGAGGAGCCAGCTGCTAACCTCAGTGCACCTAACTGACCTTCAGACTCTTGCTCGCCTTCAGTGAGATCACTTTCACTCTTTCTCTCCTGTGGCAAGTCTGTTTCTACTCAAACAGATGGTTTAGCTTTCAGTAAATAAAAACTAGAGATCAGCATCTATTTCAGCCAACAAAGTTTGAGCCTCCTTCTGACTCAAAAATGTGAATTTTTTTCATTTTACACATATTAAACTTCTCAGAGTGGATTTGTCTTTGTACTGGAAAATCAAGACCCTTGTGCTTTGTCGGAATATTAAACTATTTCACATAATATCAAATTTCTGTTTTTCAAAAGAACTGCTTAAGAAGCACAGGTTCATCTCCTCTGGGTATTCTCTTTTGCATTGAGACCAACCAGGGACATAACTTTCTGGGGAGTGTTAGGTAGGTTTTTCAGCACTTGCATGATAATTTCTTTGTTATTTAAGACATCTGCAAGTTAGGGATGGGGCAATAGGCCAGCATCCTTTCACAGATGTATATATCAAGTTTTTGTTCACATTAGGAAATACCCTTCCTCTTGAGCTCTTATAATACAGATTAGAGAGCCCTAAGAAATACATATTTTGATTTTTTAAAATCTAGAATCTTGAAATTTAGCATAGGAGATATAGATTGTTAATAGATACTCAAATGCTGAAAGAGAACTTTGCTTTGAGTGTCTTGGGGAAGTCAGGCAAGAGTTGCCTTTAAACTCAACCAGATAGCCAAAGAAATATTTTCCTCCATATTTATTACATATTTTACAGAAATAAATTCATACCTTAAATATAAGATTTAGATTAAATAATGAGACACATGTGATCTGTAAAATAGTTTGTTGCTTGGAACAGAGTTGTTAGGAGGGCCATATAAGCAGCCTCTTTGAAGATATCAGAAACCTGTCTTGTTCTTTTCCTTTTACGTACTGTAGGATGGCCCCTTATGGGAAGGGCGATCTACTTGATGTCATTACAATGTAGATTAAAACGAATGTCCATTAATACTCATGTATTCAAGCCATAAAATGCCAGGATTGACACGGCTTGAGTTCAGTGATCCATGCTAAAGGGTGTGGATTCCTGCCTGTACCAGTTTGTTCATTGGCCAACCAATTGAAATAGAATCACCTCAAGGATAGAGACTATCTGCTTTGACCAGCTCTGGCAATTTGAAAATTGTTGCTTTTCTGTGTCCTCCTTGCTAGACCCATAAAGACATGGGTATAATTTCTCTTTCACATAACAGTCTTTCAGCTGTTTGTACAGTGTACATCTTCTGAGTCTTCATATGCTAATAGCTTCCAGTTTGGAGAAGGTATTTTTCTTGTGACCTGGTTTCATGGTGTCCCACTTGTGGTCATTCTCTTCTGAATGGGTTCTGCTTTTTCATGTCTCTTAAGAGTGTTCCCAAAGTCTATTGAGTATATTTTTATTGGTAAAACCACAGCGTCCTCTTTCCAGTTAAATTGTACATAGTGCTTTTTGTCAAATAGAATCCATATAATCTTTCCACATAGATTACTATCAAGCCACATCATCTTCATTTTGTTTGCTGATTTAGATTTTTTGGACCAAAGTTCTAGATTGTGTTTTCATCTTGATTAATTTTTTACTAAAGTCCTTGCTCAGCAAACATTCAGAGGAGGTTTCCCTAGGTCTATAGTATGTGTTAGGCTGTCCCTCTAACTTCAGGTCCCTGGAATCCTCTGAATTCCCTTATTTTTCACTTATAACCAGTAGTTTCACTTATAAGCAGTAGTTTATTTTCTAACTTCACTGCTAAATTGTAGACTCCTTAGGTTTGAGACTTTGTTTGTTTAATGTCCTTTGTTATTCCTAGTACTTTACAAAATAAGTGTCCAATGTACAGTAGCTACTCAAAAATATTTGTTGACTTAAACCAAATATATAAATAATTTATGTAAGCCAGGCATCATCCTTTATGTCCAAGAAAAAAATATATAATAAATTAACAGCACACACAGTGTGATGTTTGAACTGACTCTTGAAGATTGGCCAACAGAATGAGGAATTCTAGGCACAAGAACAGTGATACTAAAGATATCAGAGAAAAAATAATTTGGGAAATTTAAACGTAGGATTAATGTGCTTAGGCACTGAGATACATCCGAAGCTTTATAGGCAAGCAGAAACCAGTTCATGAAGGCTTCGTGTGACATGGATTAGAGTTTGATTTACACTATGAATAAGGGGGAGCTACTAAAATGTTTTGAACAGCAACATATAGGTTAGAAGGCATGATCCTTTCACAAGAATAACAGTTGAGAACTTATCACAGAGGCAAGAATGTTGGATGCTTCATCTAAAAAAATAATTCTTTGTGTATATTATTTATTTTCTGAATACAAGTTGTCCCAACACCTAGCAGCTTAAAAAATTATTCCACGTGATTTCTGGGAATCATAAAGGTTAGCAAAGTGGTTCTGGCTCTAGGTCTCTTTTGAGGTTGCAGTCAGGATGCTTTCTAGGCCTAGACTGGACCGGTATAAAGGACCTGCTGCCGACTCGCTCACATGGCCCTGGGTAGGAGTTCCTCACTGTGTCCACGTCTCCCTGGGGTGCTCATGACATGGCTTCCCTCAAAGCACCTGACGCACGAGAAGGCAAAAGCCCGTGACCGAGCTCCCCAGACAGTAGAAGTCACAGTCTTTTAGACTTCATCTCCGCAGTCACATTCCACTACTTCTGCTGCGTGCTTTTGGTTACACAGAGCAGCCTGGCACGTTGTAGGAGGTGTGTAAATACCAGGAGGTGGGGATCATTTGAGGGCATCTCTGACAAACTAGTGCGGTAGGGAGCCTCTAAATATTGCAGACTTGATGGATTGTGGAGATAAGAGAACAGAATAGCTCAATAGAAACTGTCTTATTAGTCACCCCTCTCAGCTTCCTCTTACCTAACACAAGTAAACAAAGCATTTGCTTGACTGAAAGGCAAGATAGTTAAGACTCCGCTGTGAATATTATGTAATAGTTACTTTGCAATCACTGCTTACTTTTCTACTATAAAATGTGATGATTTGGCTCCATATTTGTTTTTAGAGTGGGAAATAATTGCAACTCAGTTTTGCAGATATCCAGTGCATAGCACTAAACTAAATAATGTTCGGGTTTCAAGAGCAAATTAAGGTGTGATTCATACCTTCAGATAATAATCTTACGGGGAAGTAGGACGTGCATAGAGAGTCTCAGCACTGGGAGAAAACTTGGGCAATGTAGCGTAACGGCCACATGATGCACCCAAGAAAACACGTTGAAAGAGGTGAATGGTTGATCCAGCCCAGCTACTGATAGAGCTCAGATCAGAGCATTAGAGTTTTAGATCTTCAGGGTACTTTAGTTAAATGTGAAAAGTAATTTGTTTATATCACAAAGAACGTTTTTGGAAGGCATCGTTTTTATATTTGAAAGCAAACTGGCTTAGTAGCTGGTATAGGGAAAGGGAAGAGGTAAGTGTGTTAGAAGACACTTCTGACTTCTGTTGGAAGACCAACTCACCCTGTACCTCATTACTTTGACTTTGAGCTAAATTAAATTATCCAGGCAAATACAGAGAAAAATAATAAGCAGTGCCAAATCTTTGACATTTTTAAAAATAAGGACTACCATAATTGGCAGTGATATTTACATAAATTTTCCTATCTTAAACTAATACCTTCCCTAAGAGATGCAGGTGGACAAAATCTAAAGTTATTTGGCACTGTAATAAATACAGAAAGTCCTACCAATGGCTGCATTTAGGGAAGGATAACATTGAAGATTTACTGCAGCCTCAGATAATGTTACGCTCTGCAATTAAATATTTTCGTGGCAGTGAAAAAAAAAACTAATACCTAGATTCAATGAAATAAGAATTACCAGTAAATTGCGAGTAAAAAATAGTAAGTATGTACCACATGGTTGGAACAATAAGAAGGTGGAAACAAAGTTAAGCATTTATAAGGTTTAAAAATATTTTGGAGGTTTTTTTTGGAGTTTTGAACATTCACTGCCTGTTTTGCTAAGTAGTTTTAGATTGTGAGGGTCAGGTTTAGTTCCCCATTTTGATCACCCACTATGTATATTAAGTGTATCTCTGGGTTCTTTAACATATATAATTTCCATGTGGTCCTCACAAAGCCTGTGTGAGAAATACATTATCCCATTTTACTAGGGAGGTAGCTGAGAAATTAAGAGAACCATAGCTGAACTTTCTACATGGTCTTTGTAGTCCGTTTGCTGTAGACCACGCACAACATTTTGACAGTATCTTAATATTTAATGTTTAGCACATAATTTGGCATGATGAACTCTAAATATATGAAGTCTTTTTGTTCATAGTAAGGTCAACTTGCTTACAGCTAGCTCCCTAGAGTTCAATGATAAACCAGAAAGACTTTCCTTCACCACTGTATTAAAATATGAAGAAACAAATTGGGAAGCTGTAAGATACAGCTTTCTTGGTATTTTAAGGTTATCTAATTAAAGTGCTTTTTATAAACTTACTGCATCCAAATTTAGCAGACATCAGTTTTCAAAGTTTGATACCTTTTTCCATGGCATTTAAACATACAAAAGGCTCCTTTTTTTTTTTTTACTTTTTTTAGTAAATAAATATCAGTCACTTCCATAAACTAACCTGTCACAGACCAACAGACCAGTTCTATATTCAAAATAAAACATACCATTTAATAGTAAAGATAAACAGTCTGTCTTCTCACTAATGAATTTACTGTCTACATTTCTGTAGATGTGGCTTTGTGTTTTCTCTTGAGAAGTGACTGGCACAGAGCTAGTAAGATCCCATATTCTGAGGGTGGGTAATTTTGCTATTTTCACATTCTAGCAAATGTGCTATCCTATAGGTGCCACCTTCTTCCTTTTATACCAGGGAGCTTTATTTGGTGTGCAGTTGATAAGTACCTTTGTAGACAGCCAGATATATGTATCTTCCCCAGAAAAACTCACAAGACAGAAGAGCATTTTAAAATTACTTTTTAACCACTTGTATCAATTAGTTTCCTTAATCTCAAGTGACAGAAACTAACTCTGGATAACTTAAGCAAAATTTCTAGCAGGCCAAGGATCTGACTTGAAGGACCTTTAAACAAAAACAAAGCCCCAAATTGCACTACAGAGCTGGTTATAGACCATCATATGCACCCAGGATGTAACTACACTTTTGAACTAAAGTTGCGGCTGGATCTTGCCACTGGATACCACTGCATCCAGGGCCACTGTCCTCTCCAGAGGAGTCTCAGTCACCCTGGCCTCTGTGCAGCCTGGAGGTGGTGCATGTGACTGGCAGAGCTGAGGCCACCTGGCTGCGGCCACATTACAAAGTGTCTGGTGCTTAAATTTACATAGTGGGAGATTTTCTAAACCTAGGAAGGGAGTATAAAGCCAAGTGTTCCAAAATTTTATTAGCTGCATTTTGAATAAGCAGAGAAAGTCACACATGGTGGGTGAGAGGCAAGAAACAATACCCAGAGGAGAAACATAATCGCTTTGGCCTTGATATCACCAAAGGAAGAAAAAGAACTGTTTTCCTATCCATTTGACAAAACACAGTGAAGGTCTGATAGCTCATATTCTCAGACGTTAATATGCCCCTAAAGAATATAGCCTCAACTTGCTGTGTGCAGGTATAGGAATTATCATCTCTTTCTCTCTGGAAGGAGTTGGGCTCAACATAATGTCTAGGAAGACAACCCCACTTAGAGGCAAAGCCCATACTTCTTACCCCATTCAGCTCTTAGCATCTGCGTGACCTGTAAGCAAGTAGTTCCGTTAGGTTCCCCATCTAAGAAATGAGAAGACTGAGAAAAGTGATCTTGAGAGTCCCCTCTTAACTCTCAAATTCTCTAACATGGATATGATCATCTACTGACAATTACTGTTTTTACTAAAGTTGGTTGTATTTTAGAAGGCAAGTGAATGATGAGCTTACTTTTTAATGACAATAAATTTCCATGAACTCAAGAGAACTAAATTTCCACCTCCCACTTATTAGTTGTTGTTTTCTTTCTTTTTTTTTCTTTCTTTTTTTTCAGACAATTGTGTTTTCCCACACAGTACAGTTTAGGCATTCAAGTTGCAGCAGGGGAAATGCTCGCTGTATTTGTCATCAGTTTTTTGGCTTCTCTTTCTATGAGAGTCTTTTTCATTTCCTTGTTTTAATAACCTGTTTCTCAGATTTTAAGCCACAGCATACTGTATTCAACAGTGGAGGATTAAATCACCTTTATGATAAGAAATTATAATGTTTCTTTCAAAAATAGTTTTATCTCAATATTGAAATACAGGATTCTTCACATGTATTATAAAGTGAAGAATGTTTGAGACATTTTTTATCTACTGGTCAGCTATTTTCCTGCTTTGATTCAGTTGGTTCAATGATAGAAAATTGCAGCAAATTGTGCATTTCAAGTGTAGGGCCAGGAGTGATGGCAGACACCTGTAACCCTAGCTACTTGGGAGGCTGGGGCAGGAGAATTAGAGGTGCAAGGCCAGCCCGGGCAACTTAGCAAGACCCTATCTCAAAATAAAATAAAAAGGGCTAAGGATGTAGCTCAGTGTCCCCTGAGCTCAATACTAGTGCTCTCTGGATTCCATCCTCTGTACTGTCAAAATAATAGTAATAATATTAAAATAAAATAAAGCTATATTTGGAGACAAAAATGTTTATTCCCTTACCTTCAAGAATGACTGTACTTAAATGAAATCATACAAACTTAAATTATACTATGCTTATTTTAATAGACTCATCCTTAATGCAGAATTCTAGACCTAACATAGGAGAATGTATTTCTGCAGTAACCCAAAAGACTTTGCTATAAAAAGTATTCCATCTAAAACATGTTCCTACTCAAAAAAATCAGAACCCCCCAAATTTAAAGACCCAATTTAAAGATGGGCATCTGAAATGATAGATACCTCTCAGATGAGGAAATACAAGTGGCAAATAAATACATGAAAAAGTGTTCAACGTCATTAATCATTCAAGAGATGCAAATTAAAACAGTGCTAAGATTCCATCTCACTTGAGAAAGAATGGCTAATACCAAGAAATCAACCAATAACAAATGCTGGCAGTGCTGTGGGGAAAGAGGAACCCTCCTCCACTGTTGGTTGGAGTGTAGACTGGTCCAACCATTGTGGAAATTAGTGTTGAGATTCCTCAAAAAATGACAATTAGAGATTCCATTTGACCCAGCTGTACCTCTTCTTGATATCTTCCCAGAATAATTAAAAACATTGTACCATAGTGATATATGCACAACTATGTTCATAGCAACATAATTTGTAATAGCTAAATCCTGAAAACAACCTAAATGCCCAGCAACTACTGAATGGCTAAAGGAAGATTTATTTATTTATTTATTTTGGTAATACAATAGAGTACTACTCTTCCCTAAAAAAGGATAAACCTGAAACATTTAGAGGTAGATGGATGCACCTCAGGAACATAGTCTTAAGTGAAATAAATCAGACACACAGACTACATATTGAATTGTTTCTCTGATATGTGAAACTGTAAGTGTAAATAAGGACAAAAAGGTATAACACATATTGTGAAAAAGAAAGACAGTGTTCAAATGGGAAGAAAATTAGTGAAGGAAGGGGGAGAAAGGAAGGAAGGGAAAGAGAAAAGAAAAGAAAAAGAAAGAAATGGAAAAATGTAAATAAAGCTATTGTAAATAAGGAGGGGAGGCAGAGTGGAAGGGAGGGGTGGGGAAGGGGGGAACCAAGATATATCATCTACAGGTACAAACTAACTATGATGAATGTGATCATTATGTCTATCTGAAATGTACCATTAATGGCAAGAGAATTAGAGAAGGAGGAGGGGGAAAGGAAGGAAGGGAAAAAGAAAGGAAGGAGAGGGAAAAAAATGGAAAAATGTAAACAAAGCTATTGTAGATAAGGAAGGGAGGAGGAGAGGAAGGGAGGGGTGGAGAAGGGGGAGGAAAAACCAAGATATATCATGTACAGGTACAAATCAGATATGATGAATGTGATCATTATGTATATCTACATTGTGTACCCACAATGTAACAATACATGTTCTTGGTAAATAAAATAAATAAATAAATAAAACGTACCAATACATGTTCTTGGTTAAAAAAATAAATAAATAAACATGTTCCTATATCATTGGCTCCATAAATAACTCCAAGAAAATCTAATGTTTGTTTTATTTTTGTAGGGAAAAATTATTAAATAACTTACCTCTATACTGTACCCCTTTACTGATAAGCTCTACTATTAAAAATTTTCTGTAGCTAACAAAACCTGTAATTAACATAATACATTTAAGTGCCATGACTTAGACAAAATAGAAAAGACTAGCTAACACCGCTTATGACTATATTCCTTTATATTACTGAACAGTAGTATTGAATTGGTGTCTTTTTCAGACTAAATAATTTATATTAAAATCTTGCAAGCCTTATTTTTTCTGCTTCTTTTTTAAATAACAGATTTATTGAGATATAAGTCACATATCATGTATTTCACCCATTTAAAATATACACTGCAGTGTTTTTTTAGTAAATTCAGAGTTGCGCAACCATCACTACAGTAAGTTTTAGAACATTTTAAAACCCTTGCCCGTTAGCCACTAATCTACTTTCTGTTTCCTCCGATTTACCTGTTCTGTATATTCCTTATAAATGGAATCATACAATATGTGGCCTTTGGTGTCTGGCTTCATTCACTTAGCAGTTTTCAAAGTTCATTCATGTTGTAGTATATATCAGTATTTCATTTTTTGACTGAATATATTGTATTGCTTGGTCACATGGTAATTGTATGTTTAACTTTTTGAGTAACTGCCAAATATTTTTTCCACAGCAGTTCTATCATTTTACATCCCAATAGTTGTATATGAAGGTTTTATTTACTCCACATCCTTGACAGTACTTGTTATTATCTGCCATTTTTATTATAATCAAACTAATGGGACATAATAAAAATGGTGTTTAAGAAAGATTAATCTAGGGCTGGGGATTTAGCTCAGCAGTTAGAGTGCTTGCCTTGCAAGCACAAGGCCCTGAGTTCGATCCCCAGCACCAAAAAAAAAAAAAAAAAAAAGATTAATCTTCAGTGTACAGAGTAACTTATATGTGGACAGGATGTGTTAGATAGCTTCCTGTTTCTATGACAAAATACCTGAGATAATCAGTTTAAAAGGAGAAAAGGTTTATTTTGGCTCATGGTTTAAGTCCATGGTTGCTTGCCCTGTGGCAAGGCAGCACATCATTGAAAGGAGCACATGGTAGAGTGAGGTTCCCATTCTGGCAGCCAAGAAGCAAAGAAACAAAGGGGGTGGGGTCCCAAAATGCCCTCCAGGGCACATCCCTAGTGACCTAGCTTCCTTCCACTAGGCTTCACCTCCTAAAGGTTCTACCACCTCCCAGTATCACCACAGACTAGGAACCAAGCTTTCAATATGTGGGCATGTAGGGGACATTCCAGATTCAAACTCTGACACAGAAGTTAGATTAGACATGGCTGAGCAGGGGTGAGCAAAAGGTCACCACAAGGAACTTTCACTTCATTCAGATGTGAATGGATAATGATCCGACCAAAGAAGAAAGATAAGGATGGTGTACCCTTACTCAGAACACCAGACTAGCAGAAGATGGCAAGTCATCTGCCAAACCACATTACCTTTTTTGACCATTGAATTGACTGCATTTTTAAAGGACCTTATACAACTATTTGCATAGAGTTTTGTCAATTTTATGCCTTTCCCTTGTAGACATATTCATAAGAAATACTTCTGTCATGAATAAAACCTAAATTTCATATTGATGAAGGACAGTGACGTCTCCATGGTTACTTTATGATTATCTCTACTTGGCACAGGGGAGGGGAGGTATCTCTTAGTGAGCTTAAATGGAAAACATCTGCAATTAGCCTATTTCCCTATTATAAGGAAAGTATAGGATCAGTCTTCCCTGAACTGGCAGTTTAGTTTTCTTTGTATTTTCAGTGAGATTTTTAAACCACTCTTTCTGCTTCTACCTTTGGGTGAGAGAAGTCTTGTGGATTTTTCAGCGTTCATGCCAGCATTCAGTGCCACTAGGAGAGATTTTTGGCCACTTCCCTGCCATCTCCATAGCCTACCCAAAGCCTAGAGTTCTTTTAGAGTCTCTCTTTTTTTTTTTTTTTGCAGTAATTCTGGTTTTTGTTTCTTCTGGAGTGTATATGAGATTTTTTTCATACATGTTTTCTTCACTCATCTGTGGTAAGTCAGCCTGGTAAAGAATCTTCACTCCTCTTTGTCAGTCTCCAGTTTAATTTGGTTGATGTTATCATTAAAATAAGTGTCAGAGAACAGAAAATTAGTGAATACGGTTTTAAAAGGGGAAGTTAGTGAAAACTTGATTCGGGCCTATTTTTATATGAAGACTTTCCTGGCAGGTCCACTGTGATGTGGGTCAAACCTGTAAGACTATGATGTCATTTAGCATCACATGGAGAAGCAAAGGCTTCATTTTTAATTCATGCCACTATTTGAAGGAGTAACAGGGATGCTAATGCAAAACATACAGTGCTAAAAGAGCCACTGAAACCTCGGAAACAAACTACAGAGTGATAGCTGAGCAGGCCCCTGGGCGAGTCCCGGTGGCTAATTAACCTTCAGTTGTCGGGAGGATGACACATGCAGCTCTGTGAAGAAAATTTTAATCAAGACACAGTGGTTGAAGTCACATACAGGTACTTCGCATGTGTGCTCCTACACAGAACCAAAGCCCCATCCTAGTAGGTCCTTCGGTTTCACCTGAAGTCCTCCTGCAAGCTGAGTCAACTCAGGTGAGCCACTTCCGTTCCCTGAGTTCATCTCGGGCTGTCCTGAGGAGCAAACGAAAGAATTGTGCCAGTTTGCTTCCTGTTTCCGTAACCTTTCCCACACCTCAAGACTCTAGACCAGCCTGTTTCTTCCTCATAAAAGTATTTTATTACCATTACATGGTTTGATTGCGCTGATTTCTGAACAAAACCACGAATGTCTGTTCTTTAATAGTATAACCAAAATTAATTTAAATAGAAGCAATATAAGAATTGGAAGTAATGTAGGAAATGTAGTAAATTCTTCAGTAATCCCTTATTTCTCCAGATCCTTTATGAGTAGCCTATTCCTAAAAATTCTAGTTAAGGAGCTACTGCAGAAGATTGTTCCATTTCATTACCCAAAAAGTGGGGAGGGGACCTAAGAGCCATATTATACTTTCTGAGATTGTCCTTTACATTGGGCTTGTCTATCAGAGACAAACCAAACCTAATGACTCGCGCATCGAGCAGATATGTTTTAGAATGCTAAGTGTATGCCAAGAATATTTTTCTATACCTTTGGCAGGTACAAGACAAAACTAATAGATCTCTTAGCTCCTGAGAAAATAAATCAGAATGTATAAAATTTTAGGTTCAGTCATCTGTTTATTGTCATCTCCATCTTCCATCAGATCTGCCTTCCATATTACCACCAGAGTGACCTATCTCAGTAAAATGCATTTCCAATCTCACTTCCTTAAAACCCTTCAATGGCTCCCCACTGCCACTGGGATATATTCTAAGCGCTTTGTGAACTGCCTGGGTCTCACCTCTCTAGCCTCATTTTCTCACATTCCACCAAACACTTTGTTCTTTAAGAGCACCTTCCCCAATGTGTTGCCTCATGACTTGATGTATTTCCTACGGTTTATTCTTCTCCAGAATTTCCTCCACCTCAGACCTGGCTGAAGAATCCTTCAAAGTTGATCTAAAGTGTCTCCTTCTTCAGCAGCCTTCCCTTTACCCACCTCCACCCCGTGGCTAGGGCACCTCTCCTCTTTGTTCTCACTGCACCACATGCCCACCCACTACACTTCTGTCCTGTTATATGGGTTTACATAGCTGCCATTTTTACTAGATGACAAACACCTTGATCAGGGGCCAGGTCTTAACTCATCTCTGTTTCTTTAGCACCCGGAGCACTGCCTGACACATAACAGCTGCTAAGTAAATATTTATGTAATTGAATCATATTGATCATAGGAACAAACTCCCATTGGGAGAATATTAGCCATGCCTTGTATATCTGAGGAAAACGCTTGATTATAGTAACTCTATTAATTGAATCTGCTGTGTTATATATTAAATTGGGTGTTTTAGCCTCTTTTAAAATAAAGATTAAATTGAGCATATTCATAGTTCTGTTTCGATTACATAATGCTTATTAATGCAAACACATAGGTGGTGCCTGCCCTCTACAGTTGTTTGGGGTTTGTGATGCCCAGCTGTGATCTGAAGTAGCTTTGTGTGTTTGGGGGCATTTTGACTTGTCTGTTTTGTTCCCTTCTCAACATCTATAACAGGCTTGGCACATAGTGACTGAATAATTATTTGGTGATGAAAACAGGCTAGAAAATGGAAGATCAAAGAGGCTAAGTGCATATCCTCAGAATGGTGTAACCTAGAAGTGTCAGAGCTAACCTGACCCTGGTCTTCCAGTCCACATCACATACTTCTTCAGTTTGGAGCATCACTGGGCCAAAATCCAGAACACGTTTTAAGTAATGTTATAAATAAAACCCATTTTATGTAAGTTATATTTTTTAAACAACCATTTCATCAGTTACTATATCGTACTGGATGTAGACCAGCCCTTCCTTTGTGCTGTCTTCAAGAAGCAGGGATAATGAAAATAAATTACAGAATTTGAAGTAAACCTAGGTATTTCTGCATTTGGGGCTTGAGCTCAGTGTTAGTGCGCTTGCCTAGCAAGGGCAAGGCCCTGAGTTCAATCCCCAGCACCTGCTGCCACCAAAAGAAAAGTAAACGTAGGTATTTCTAAACCTCAGATTCCTAAACATCTAAAATGAGAAGCATTCCTTGAATGAAATAATTTCACATTGCAAAATGTTTTAGGATGAACTTTGTTGTAGTTTTAACCCCAATAAGCTTCATCAATTTAATTGACAGTAAAAAAAAAAAGTAAAAAATAAAATGAAGTGAGGAGCATTTTAAAGTCCCAAACAGCTGTAACATATTGCTTCTTGAATCTGTCACAAAAATGGGTCAAATGCCCAGTTTCTTTGTAATTTGTTCAGTTCTGTGCATACAATGTATGCAGCTGATTCTGAGTGTTCCTTAACTTCTCTTTTTTTGGAGATTCTTCCCCTTACCTTTGTATGAAATGCAGGCTCTTCATCTCACTGGGTCACACTATAGGATTAGCCAATGTGCCGATGATCTCACTGTCCTCTGAGTTCGTGCAGCCTGTGCTGTGGGAAACTCCAGCCACTGCTTCCTGCGAGTTAGCCAAGGGCCGAGCAAGCCAGCAGGCCAGGCCACTCCCGGCCAGCAAGCTCAGTCAGTAACCGTGACGTCTAGGTCAGGAAGGAAAGTGTCAACAAAGTGGCCCCATACTTTCTGCCACTCTGAATTAAGGCCATGCAAGTGTCAGCAAATAAAGCTAAATGTAATATTTGGCATTGTATCTCAGCCTGATTCATTTCTTTGGCAAAAATGCTCTCCGTAGAGACTAAAATGCAATCATTTGGAGGTGACATGTATATCTTGGTGAGCAGGAGGCAGCTTCCCAAGCTCCTTCGTGAACGTTATCTATTAAATGTGCAACTTGAGTAAAGTTTGTAATTCTCACTCATTGTATTGCTGCACACTGACTTATAAGAAAGTGAACCTCCCAACCAGGGCAACATAATAGAGCAAGTCTGAGAAGGGAAGAACAGCAAGTTAATTACCGAAGTTGGGATTTGATCAATGATTTGAGCCAAAACTTGCTTAAAAATAAAACACCAGCACCCTCGAGTCACCCTTCTCTTCATTTCCATTTGCTCCAGAAGAAATTAATCTTTCCACTTATCCCTGACCTAAGCACTTTTTTAATATCTGCACATGGGTTGAAAGCAGCTCTGTGAATTTCTTTGTTTGGACAGAAGTTTCCCTAATTTATTGTAACTATTACTCTTGTCACTGTACCAGATAATGTGTTTGGACTCACAAATAAGTCTTGCATTTTCCAAAATGTCATCCTTAATGAATTTACTCTTGAGTGACTTTTCATTGGGAGATAATTTTATCCTTTACAACAGAGCTACAAATAGTTTCCTTTTTGTTAATTTCTATTAAATATTGGTTTATTGTTACATAATCTTACAGTTTTTAGTATCCCATCTTGTGAATTGGTATTAGTTTTTCTTATTTATTTTGCCTAACAACTCGATTGTAGACTTTATAAAGATAGAAAGTTATATACACATTTGGAGCAGAATACATGCTAATCTGTAAATGGTTGCAGATAACCTAGAATTCGGTCAGACATCTCAGCTGAACCCTGATTCCACCCTGGGGCATTGAGCCCTGACTATCTGTTTGGAGGCACACATTTCCTGTGACTCCCACCTGAGGATTTACACAAGATGCTTTAAGGTGTCTGGCTTCACTTGAACCTACGGTCATGGACAAAAATGGAGTGAATGTTAAGAGAAATCTGAGGCGGCGCCTCCTCATTTTAACCCTGTTTAACAATCCATGAGACAATGGTGAAGTCTCTAGAAAGATGATGTTTTTGCTGTGTCAGCAACACCTATTGGGGATTGGCCATGAGAGAGCATGAGAAACTTTCCGGAGTTCAAAAAAATCAAGTGACATCCTTGATAAAAAAAAAAAAAAAAAACCTCTTTATGGTTTGAGTCCCATAGTTACAACAGTAATCTCTGGGAATTTGGTCTCTCAGCTGTTCTCAGACCTCTTGTCACATACATTCCACAAGGGCCTTGGATGGAGCAGGCCTCGCTTTTAGTTTTCAGCAGTGTTTGTCATCTTCACAGCTAAGTGGAACATTGGAATGTGACATTTACTCACTTATGCTCATTTTTTTCATTCAGTATTTATAATTTTCAATGTGTCAGGTCCTCTCCTCAAAAACAAACAAACAAAAAACCTCTTTGATTTTGTTAGTTGGCAAAACAAGTAAGTGCAAGCAGACTCTCTCCGCTGGACTTCATCCCTGGGTGTTATCCTTCACTTTCTGTTCTTACTCTCTCCTCAGCAAGTCAGATATGAGTGTGACATTTATTGATGAGAGCATTTTATGGTTAATTTACTTTTTAATTTTCTAAAATGTCATTTGGCTTCTTGCCTGCAGAGTTAGAGTACCAGGATTTAGTTTTATAAACATGACTGCTTCCATTTTCTGAAGTAAGTAGAAACAGGACTGAGAGTAATGATTTCCTTCCCGGTTAAAGAAAAAACTATTTATGATACTTGCCAAAGTCGGTAAGGAAGACTTTATTCAAGGCAGGGCCATGGCAGTAGATGCAAGGAGCACTGCAGTGGGGTCTTGCAGTGGGGGAAGAGACTAGGTTCAACCAAGACTCCACCCAAGGCAAGTGGAGAACTGTAGTCAAGGAGCAAGGTGAGGGTCAGTAGATGGAAAATTACTGAGAGGAAGCATCACAGGGAAGGGAGATTCTTGCTAGACTGAATTCCACTGAAGTCAGCTTAGGGTTTTCACTGAACTCTGCAGGATTCTGGCTCAAACTGGATTCTTCAGGGTCAGAGAGAGAAGCCAAAAGTTGGGCCCAGTTGAAGAGAGGGCCCAGAGGAGCTTGATTAAAGTTAAGGAGAGAGTCTCTGTCACCTGCTAAAAAGAGATATTACTTTCTATGGCTTAGAGAATAATAGTATCACATACCAAGAGAAATGGTTTATTTATAATTGATTTTATAATAATAATTCAAAAAACATGATGATTTCTTGACAAAGCAGCATTTGTTCCGAGTCATGAGTGGTGAAGTTTTTGTAGCATGGGTCAGAATTCAGAGAATAGAAAAATTATCCCATATGTAGAACAGTATAGTCCAAATTATTTTGTATTACAGAAATTAAAAATATTCCATAGTCCTTAAGCCACTTCTTTGGAGAATCTGAAAGACAATTAATAGCCAGTGGGGTTTTTTTGGACATCAGATTGCAACAGAGCCATGTCTCAGTTGCTGCTCAATCATGTGTCCCCCACCATACATAATGTGGAGTTCCTTTCCTTGGTTCTTTGTTAGGCAGCTGGTTGGTTTCCAATAAGGAAAAAGATAGAAAAAAAGGAAAATTCTTTCTTCGGTCTTTTCCAGAATAAATAATTTCTGATTACTTCATCTGCAAGAGTAAAGTGAAGGCTGAAAATGCCAAAGTGAGCTGAAGTCATAGGAATAGCTAAGTAAGACAGTCATCATTTATTTCTTTTCCGTGATTATATTGTCTGAAGCATTATCTGCATTAGTCTCTTAACTTTTACAATTTTTTAAGCCTTACTTGTTATCAGAGATCTTGGTGTCCAAAAGATAATTTTAAATTTAAACTTTTTTAATTTTTAAAAAATAACATCTTAAATGACTCAACACTTGATTAGATTTCAGCTAAGGATGAGAATGAATTAGCCATCTGAGAGTCTCAGCACGTATTTGGCCTTACCTATCATGAAGGAGACTCGCCTGCATGGCAGGGCTGCAAGTTGCAGAGCTTGAATGGAGCAGTGAAACTATTTATAAACCCAGACGCCTTTATGAAGACCTGTTTCCTTGGTTTCACTTATGTAAGCCCACAAAATTGTGAGGTGTAAGGAAGTGAGGGAAGTAAACACATGAATATGTTCAAAGGCCGGGGCCTTTCCGAACATCGAAAGGCATCCAAGTATAACGCAGACTAGAACATGGCAGCAGAGAAAATGAAACAGTCCTAGGTGACTATCAAAAGCCGTAGGGAAGCTGAACTTGAGAGAAAGCAAGACCTTGACCGTATATACCCTAGACGTCTGTTGCATAGGCCACTAGATTTCCCAAGGGATGCATTCATCTGGTCACCTTTACAAGACCGTTGTTGGTGCTTATGAATTCAAGAGATAAACTGAGTTTGGCTGTATTTCAGAGATAAGACCTTAATGGAGCATCACCTAAAATTGTATTTGAAGATATTAGAAGTCCTTTGCTGCCATACCTTTTCTGGAACTATATGGAATGGCACTTCCTTCAACTGGGGCCAAGAAGGGTAGAATCCTCAGAAAGCAAAGAATTTCTTGATGGTGTGACCAGCACGAATGAGAGGCCAGACTGCCTTAGCACCGCAGGTTGTGTTCTGCTCGTCACCGTCCGCTGGGTGCCAGGCACGCGCCGGCGCTGAGTGCGTAGTGATAAATGAAACAGACCCACTGCCTGATACTGTGGAGGTGATGGTCTAATGTTTGTTTGTTTTGTTCACTACTGTATCCCCAGTGCCTGGCACATGGTAGGAATATAAAAAATGTGTGCTGAATTAATGAATTTATAAAGATCAAGCATTATAATACATACTTCACACTTCTATTGACTCAGAAGATGCAGTGAGCAAGTTGGTGTTTGCCTCATATGCACTATCACTGTGAGGACCAGCAGCAACAGGATCCAAGTGCATCCTGTCAGTGAATCCAATAACAAGAGTCTATTCACCGTAGAGGTCAGTGATGGCAAACCTTTTAGAGACTGAGTACCAAACTGCAACCCAAAACCATTTATTTATTGCAAAGTGCCAACACTGCAATTAACCTGAATACTAAGGTTTAAGTTTAGAAAAAAACTCATACATTAACATCTTTTGTCTTAAAAGAAAAACACAATAACACATGTGCCATAGGTTCGCCACTACTGCCATAGGTGATGTGATTTTTTAAATGAACAGTTCCTGGTTGAGTTCAGAAAAAACATTTCCAGCAAAATGGAATGGTTATAAGAATAGTTTCCAAAGTCACACTTCTACTTTGCTGTTTTCCAGCTGAGTGGCTAATCATATGATGTGTGCTTCAATTTCTTCATCTGTAAAATGGGAGTAACAACAGTAATAATAATATCTGAATGAGGAGGTAGATATGAGAATTCGATGAGCAGTGCTTAGCTAACAGAAGCACTGATGTGTATTAAATAAATTATTTTTCAGTAATTTCATTCCTGGAAATTTAGTATATTTTAAACCCACATAAAAGTGCTTTATGTTTAAATGTAAAACAGTGAGGTTCTAGACTAATATAGTAATGATCAGGGTTTTTTTTTTTTTTAATCTGCACAAATATCACAAAATATGGGATAGTTGAGGGCTTACCCTTTTGCATTCTGGAATCACCAGCACCCCTGGCTCCTGCCCACTCGATTCTAGTAACACCCTTCAGTCCTCATGGCCAACTGAAGGTGTCCTTTGAGGGTCTGTAGTTTTTGTATACTCTATTCCAGGCCCACACACGTGCTTTGTGACATCATTGTCGACCCAACAGGGTAAGCGGTCCTTGTCGTCTGAATCTCTGTGGTTCTGTGGTCCTGGCATCTTGATGTTATTCAAACAGTTCTGATTTGTGTCATAGCTGGATGTGTGATGTCCCTCCCTCACTCTCTCCCTGCCTTTGAATATTTCTCACCCTAAATTTGTCCCCCGTCAAACTGGTTTCAGTGTCAGCCAAGGGCATGTGTGGCACTTGCCAGGAGTGTCTTGGTCCTGCGTGTGTTCTCGTGTCTTGGGTTCTTGAAGTCGGAAGCTGCTTGTGCGTCCATCTGCAGAGTGACAGTTATTGTGCACTGAGTGTTCTCGGCCGACGAGTGAGGTTCTAGTTTCACTATCTTCACCCCTTTGAACTTCACTGCACCCCAGATTTTGCCAAGGCAGCCAAACTGTTTTAATGCTATTCAATAAATAGAGCATTTATATAGCAGTTACGAAGGAAAATATTAATACTATAATTTTCATGGAAGATTTCTTAGAAGTGAGACTCAAAATGGGCTTAAAGGATTAATAGAATTGGACTGGGTGGAGAATTTAAGAAAAGGATTTTTTTCCTAATAGTGGAAAAATACTAACAATGACTGGCGTGCTGGAGTGATCAAAACTGGGCTTCATGTTGAAAATTAGAGATCAGATCAGCATAGTAGAGTTAGCTCATGGAAGTTTGTAGAAACCACAGTAGAAATGTGACATTTCATCACTTCCTTGCAAAATGCATTTCTGCCTTCCTTGTTTTCCTGTTTGTTTTAGCTGAAAGTATCTCTTGCAGCCCAGGAGTGGGTGGATATTTATCTGCTTTCAGCCCCCTCACTGGCCTACCTTACACCTGAAGGAGATTCCGGCACAGAGGCCGATAGTGCCGCCTGTCACCAGCCAGGCTGGCACAGAGCACACTGTATTAGATGTCGTCAGATTCTGAATAGAAATCCGTTCAATTATTTATGCTTCTTTGCAAAGCACTAGTGAAGGCTTGTCACTTTTTAAAATTAAACTTTATGTAAAATAGTTGGATATTTTGTTCTGTTTATGGTCAAGATTCTGGTTTCTGTGTTAGTCATCTCCCAGCTCCCAGCCTCTTGGCAGCCCTGCTTAATTCAGTTATTGTGTGTTTACAGGCTGTTCAGAATTCCACATTGCCTAGAATTTTTCCACCTCCAATGTCCAGACACTTTTTCTGGCTTTCCAACCCTTCTAAACGCTCAGAATCACATTTTAGTGCACATGTTTGAAGCCATTTGTCTCTCTTCCTTTTTATTTGCCTGATTAGTTTTGAATGCCTACCTTTTTCCCAACTCAGATCAGTGTTTTATCTCATTCTGTCACTTCAGAAGGCCCAGGACACAAGCTGTCCTCCACCTATGCAGCACCCATGTGCTGGGAGAAGGGTGAGTCTTTGACACTCACTCCAGGACCATTCCTTTTTTTATTCTGCAATCATTTTTTAAAATTAAGAATACATTTGCAAAAAATGGTTTGGCAGTCTTTTCACATATTTTGGCTCTCAACTCTCTAATCTAATATTTACCATGTTTCCTCTTGTCAGAAAACCCACGACTTTAATATTTTCTCTTTCCTAGAGCCCTGTGGTTGACAGTGAAGACCTGGTCCTTCAAATGTGCAGTCTGTCCACAGCCCCTCACACCCCCGTCTGTGTGCCCCTTCAGGAGCCCTTTCTCCCTTCTCTATCTAAGCCACCAGAGTATTCAGATTCTTAATTCCTATTCTTAATTGGGATTAAGTGTTCCTATTCTTAATCCCAATACTCTGGTATTGTAGGGAACAATCAAAGACGTTATCCTTTGCAGGGTGTTCACCTATTAACAGAACTCAGAGTCTTGAAAGATAACAGGGGCCCCATGCGCCACAGGTAAAGAGGAGTTTTTGAGCCTCACTGTTGCTCCTGGGTGCACAGTGTGTACACATGTACCCCATATCCCAGGGGAGGGGACTTACAGAAGGCAGGAGGTACCACGAGCCATTTCCCACTCTGTCCCTCTTTAATTGAAACAATTCACATCTCATCGGTATGATGAGACTGCCTCACCAACCGTGCAAGTTGCTTAGTACAAAACCCCCGAAGAACTCTTTTTGAAGTCTCAGTCAGGGGGTCAGTGCTGCCAAAGTCCCTTTAGAGGTGACACGTATTTTGGAACTCCTACAGGTTTGTCACTCCAAACATTAAGACACTCAGAAAGTGCTTCCTAAACTCAGCTTCAGAGGTTCACATACTACCTGGCAGTCTTCTTCTAGCAATACTAACAGTTTCCTTGGCCCAGAATGTGTTCCCTCCAGAAGAAGGGAGTGAAGAACGGAACCTATTTCAAAGCCACCTAGACCAAACTTACCCTGAGGTCTCTGCTGGGCTTCAGGAGACAGCACCGTTTCTTCACGGCTAGAACTTGTAGATTTCAGAATCAAATTGTGGCTTCAGCTGTCCTCAAAGCCTCTGAGCTTATACTTCAGGCTTTCCATCTCCTTGATATTTAAAGTATTAAAGAACTTCACTTATCAGTCTCAACCATAGAGGCACATGGGCTCTAATGACTCCTGCAGGTGGTTTGGGCTGTGTTAGAGAGCCTAGTCTTGATCCGCCACTGTCATCTGGATTCTGAGTTAATCCAGGAAAGCAGTAAAAATTAGTAATGTGAATTGCATGTCTCTGATGCACGTGTTTTTAATTATTTGGTCATCTATGCTGCAGTGTATGCGCACGCACACACACACACATGCACACACACACACACACACACACACACACACACACACACACCTGCACACACACACAGAGGAGGGACTATGGTTCCAAAAGGAAATGATTGGTGTGGTGCCTTGAAACCTGAACTTGGTCACATGTTCTGAATGAAATGGCTCCAAATGACATTAGCAGGATGTCTTTCTTCCATCACCTACATTTTGGAAAATACTTTGATGAGAAACATTGGCTAATTTACAGGCATTCAAATTTATTTATTTATTTATTTATTTTTGGTGCCAGGGATCGAACTCGGGGCCTTGTGCTTGCAAGGCAAGCACTCTAATCACTGAGCTAAATCCCCAGCCCCTCAAATTTAATTTTCTGAAGATAAGCAAATGATTTGCTAGCCATTGCAAAGAGATAGGACTTGTGAAAATGGAGTTAAGTCTCCATAACAGTAGTCTTAAAGAATAGCCGGGGCTAGTTAACATCAGCAGCAACCAGCTGGTCTTCATCTCTGGCCAGGCTGGGAAAGGAGAAGTTAGCGTCAAATGTAATAGAAGAGATTTATAAGACTTCTAATGGGAACTTTATCATAAATTATCTAGTGTTTTAAACATTGGAACAGACATCCAACCAATAGAAGTGGAGGAATGATGTTTTCCATTGGATTTAAAATAGACTATATCATCTACTCAATGTACTTAAAATTGATAGATTATTAGATATGTCTAGTAGTTTTTAACTCTTGGGGCATGACGTCACATTCAAAATATGATAGACTCTGTCTCCAAAAGCATGCACACATGAATGAAACTTTTTATATAATTTTAGGGAAATGAGACTCCCTGAAGTCTGTAAATTAAACTCCAATTTAAGACACCCCAGACTAGACGATCTCCCGAAGTCTTTCCTAACTTTCCAAATGACACGCTTGATGGCTGTTTTCCCAAACATAACAATGGAATCTGAAGACCAAATGTCAAACTTTGTATTTTCTTCCTCTAGATTTATAACGTCCAATATTTGCTGTGTCAAAGTAAAAAGAAAAGATATTAGAATAGAAATTCAATTCTTTGTCATATTAACGTCAAATGTTTAATTTTTAAAATCACTGGCTGACTTTATATCATTGTCACAGAAAGGTTGTATGGGACTGGGCCATCTGCACAGCCAGCTCCAAATTCATGGATGAAAATGCAACATCATATGCCACGTTGACTCTCCAGCATTTTTTCAAGTTCATATCTTCTAACTGTACTGCTATGATTGTTCAGCTGGGCTTGGAAAATATTATCTGTTTATAATTGTCTCATCAGTTTTATGCCCTAGTTTCATTGACTACAAATTGAAAAATGACCACCCAGGATACAAACCAGGGAATCATTTGGCCTTCTCCCTGAATCAAGAGCTCTCGTCCTCTTGGGAACTAAGAAAAGAGTATAATATGTATGTGTGTCTTAAAAACTCTTGACAGTGAGCTGGCTCCATTTATGTTAAGCATGACTTTGCGTGGCTTCCTTGATTCCTTCTGCAGACGCCAGGGCTGTAGTGCTCCCTTTAATCTTATACTGGAAATCTACCAGGACTTGTCACTGTGTACTAGATATAATAGTGATCTCTGGGAAAAAAGATAATTGTCAGATGTCTGTGACTTCTTGTCACATTACTGTATCCAATGCTCCTAAGGCAAATGCTAAAATTTACAGCTGGGAGTAAATTAAATTAAAATTAGAAATGTTATTGATGAATAGGAGCTAAGCAGTATAGGCCAAGGTCTTCTCACTATCCACATGGTCCATCCTTTTGACAGTTGCTCCTTCCAATTGTTGAAGGGAAGCAAGGGGGCCTAAGTATTCTTACCTATGCTGCACTGAAATCCCCTTCTGTTCCATTTGCTCCCCTCATGGCAATTCACTGCATGGAAAACACAGCAGAAACACAGTCTGTGGACAGATATTCTATGGCATGAACCATGGCAGTGTCTCCGTCCCTTAGGAGCCAGTAAAGGTTGTCTGGGAACTAGAACTGAGGAGAAGCCAGGCCATCTTCAGCCCCAGTCCTGCTGTAGCTCTGCTTAGTGGTGGATGAAGTTCCTCCTCACCCTTGAAAGTGTACCTTTAGAGCACCTCCTGTCCTTCTGGAATTGGAGTTTATGGCAGAGTTGTATGTGCTGGTGACTATTTATTTATTCCTGTGTATACTCCTCTCTGCAGAAAACGTGATCAATGGGCAGGACTACGAAGTGATGATGCAGATTGACTGCCAGGTGATGGACACCCGGATCCTCCATATCAAAAGCTCCTCAGTTCCTCCCTACCTCCGAGATCAGCAGAGGAACCAGACCAACACCTTCTTTGGTTCCCCTCCAGCAGCCACAGAGGCAACCCATGTTGTCAGCACCATCCCTGAATCGTTACAATAACACTCTGCACCAGGTGGGAAAACAGAATGGGACCTGCTGGCCTGAAGAGCAAGCAAGAGAAATGCTACTTACTGTCTCCCTGGCTGTGAGCAGAGATACCTCATGCTCCAGTTCAGGAAGGAGAGAAGGAAGCAGCAGCAGCTCTTCCAAATTGCCAGAATTTAGACCTGAGAGAACATTGCTCCAGTGGTCAATGCGGCCTGCATCCTCCAGTGTTACCTGGTGTAGATGCCCCCCATACCTTTCTAAACTGCTTTTCATTCTGTATTTGTGTTTACTCTTTCTTTCAAATAAGATCCACTTCCCCTTTCTGCTATTTCACTTGTTGATAAAGTGGTTTTTATTTAAAGCTATAACCCTCAGAAACACAGATGGTTTCCACTGATTGGTTTTCTCATTCCTCTACTGCAAACTCATTCTGGATACTGTACTTGAGAAAACAAATTTGAAAACCAGAACAGCCAAAAGCATCCCCCAAAGAGTCAGAACTATTTGGAGGTTTGGGTAAAAAGGAATATCCCCGGCTGGTAAAGTTTACTTTTACTTGGGATTTGTGGTTGATATCTAAACCAATAACTGTGTTGGGCATCTGAGGGTGGGCCACAGATTGGAGAGTGTGGAAGGGCAGAGGAAGGTCAGTGGTGGGCGTTGAAAGAGGAGGTAGCTGCCTTCATACATGTGTTTAAAACGTTCAAAGTTTGCTGCTGTTGCAGTTTTAGATTAAAGCCACAGCTCCCGTTTACTCTGAGGATCCTGCTGCGGCGCGGTGGTGTGCAGGCTGATGTCTCCTCCTGACTCGCCTGGCGCAGGGCCTCACAGACCCCTGGGTAGACCCCTCGTTTGCATTGAGAATCCCTATATACCAAATACAGCTAAGGCCCATGGAGGCAATGTCAGACTTCAGCACAGCAAGAGCTTTTTCTCTTGAGAACTGACAGGTATTTTTTCCTTAAGACGATTCAGACAACAAGCTTAGATTTCTGCGGAGGGAGTGCATCCTATAATATGGCAATAATTTTCAGTGTCTCCTATGAAAAGGCAGTGAAAGAATGAACTCTTTTGTTGTTCAGAGAAAAAGAGCTGCATTCCCTTACATTTTACTGAACTTTGCCACTTTCTTTGCCGTGGTAGACAGTTAAATTCTGCTTCACTTGGTGAATTCACAAACATGGATCTCAGGCAGCGATGTCCTCTCTGATGGTTCCCCTTCCCTTTCTGAAGTGAGCCTTTCTCCTCTCTATTCTCAGATATGTGGTTGATATCTAAACCAATACCTGTGTGGGGCATCTGAGGGTGGGCCACAGATTGGAGAGCGTGGAAGGGCAGAGGAAGGTCAGTGGTGGGCGTTGAAAGAGGAGGTAGCTGCTTTAATACATGTGTTTAAAATGCCCTTCTCCCTCTCCAGTCTCTTGATAGAACTCATTCTGCAAATGCTGCTTTTCACCCCAACTGACTTGCCTCTCTGTTAGATTTCTTCCCTCTCTGTTCCATACTGTATCAATTAATTCCTCTTTCTCCTTGTAAGAAAAGGAAAGAAAAAGTATATCTTCCCCCAGAGGATTACATGCAGTCAGTTCATTTTCCGCTTGTGAACCAATGAAGCCTAACTTCTAAATAATTTTAAACAACCACAAACATTTCTAACTCTCTGGACAGTGATGCTGCTCAAGCTAGTTAGCTGCTTCCCGGGGAAATTTGTGTAACTTGGGGGCGGAGGACTATTGCTTTATTACCTGGTAACCTGGACTTTGAGTTAGCCTTCCTCTTTTTCCACTTCACAGACTCTTAGGTCAGTGCCATACTCTCCTCTGATCTGACTCCTTGAGTGACTTTCAGACAAGAACCATTTTCCTTGTGCTTGTTCTTCTACTAGGTGCTGAAGAATAGAAAGCAAATGCCTAAAAAACTGTTAGGTTACTGGCAGTGTTCTAGTGGGATGTCCTGTGGCCGGGCTCTTTCCCGTCCTGTAATGTGAGTTAGCCTAGTAAGAGGCTGTGACAGAGCAGGCAGTGGTGACGTGGTCATTCCCAAGCTGCTTATCTGCTAGAACCCTTGTGTGTGTTCATGGTAGACACAAACACAGGATGTCTGGAGTGACTGTAAGTGGAGCCTCTCTCTTCTCCTCTCCTCTCCTCTGCTCTCAATCACAAGCAACCAGCACGTGGTCTTCCTGTCTTTAGTACCTTGCCTCTCCTTCATCCCTCCATTCCTAGCTTCTGTGCTCTTTCTACCAGTTCCTCAGACAGAAGACTTTAGTTATGTCACATTCACCAACATTACTGCCTCTTCGATGGGAGAAGACGTGAGTGATGGCTGGGAGGAGGCACAGACAGACATGGGGGTGGTCGTGCCCCAATCATGGAGCTAAGTACCTGGGAAGAGACTGATGCTCGGGAGCAGCAGGTAGCTTTGCTTTCTCTTTCATTCACTGATCCTACAGCTCCTTGTCATTCTTCTTGAATTTCTCTTTTTGGGGGATGAGTGAACAGGAGCCTCCTCAGGGTAGAATTTCAGGAAATGAATAGCAACTGACAAGTTGGAAAGAAGAATTCTCCTTCTAAGTTGCTGGCACAGTTGTTATTCATTCCTGGGCACAGTGGAGTTGTTATTTTCATGTTTGTGTGCCAGTTCGAGGCCCTTTAGGAAATGGAGTGCTGCTCTGACAGGTTAATAAGCTAAGCAAGCTTTGGGCTTCAGTTCTTTGGTGGGGTTGCCTTTCGGGGGTTGTAGCTAAGAAGTATGGGAGATATGTGTGTACAGATATATTTTTTTAATTTATTAAGTTTTAAAGTGAGATTTTGGCAAGGTGGTGAGAAAATTAGATAAACTCATGGAGAAAGGAAATCCACTCGATAGTAGATGATTTCATGCTCTTGGGCCAGCACCACTACAGTGTTAGGAAGAGGCAGTGGAATCTGGCAGGAGCAGTTGGTCCCCCTGTTTGTGAGTCCCAGCTTGTTAGGCCTAATGTTAGAAAGTGGATGTTTCCTCCTGCTAACTACTGAGTCAAGTGTCAGGAGCGTCTCTGTGGGACGGACTCACACACCAGCAGCACAGGGGCAAGCTTCGCTGGGATCCCAGTACCCTCGAGTCAGGAGTTGGCAGGAAAGTCTCACTTGAGGTGAACATATCGTTTGCAGTGATTGTAAGATAGCAACTTTATATTAGATTACTGGGTTGGGTTTACTTTTTCAGAAATAAAAAGTCTTCCATGGTTAAGCTCAAAGCAGCTTCTAATTTTTTTTACATGACTAAAATTTCCAGGACAAAGCTGGCACCTCTTCATCTTTTCTTGTTAGCAACAAATAGACATAGAGGTATTTGAAAGCAGCAATGTTATATGAGTCATTCTTAAATGTTCCCAATAAACATTACTTAGAAATGGACAAGGAATTTGGGACTCGAACTGATATTTCTATCATGTTTAAAGAAACACTACCCTGATTAAATCTTGCAGGCTGACTCCCCCCGGCCTGTGTTCCTCAGCAGTCAACAGCAAGACACCGCCAGATGCTGCCACTGTGGCATTTAGAGTGCTTAAAACCGAGGAACTCTCGAATTCTTCCAGACTTTCAGACTACTTTTTGATTCTTGCCGTTTTACTAAACTCAGGCTGTAAAACTTGACAGAAATGTACCACAGCAGAAGACTTGTAATTGCATTTGACTCTCTGATACTTCCACTCTCTAGCAACTTCCACTTTCAATGACATATTAAAAGCAACCACTTTTACTTTTATAACCTGAAGCACCAGAGTCTGATCCAGTGCCCTCTTCGGTCTGATCTCATGGAAGGTTTTCATCCTCCAAGCCTTCTTTTACTGCATACTGCTGGCCTGACTCAGCTGCCTTCAGCACACCTGTGTTCACTGCACACCGCTGGCTATTGTCAAATAAGATTGCTCATTGCCAGACTTGATGAAAGCTCGTTACCACTTTTGAACCCCATCTTCTTTACCAGAACCTTGTTTTCATCAGTCCTGGGTTATTTTGATTTACATAAATCAGGATCCTTGCTGCTAATACGCATCCAGCTATGACTTTTACTATAAAATAAGGAAATGTGAAAGAGAATGAAATATAAGAATTTTTCATTCCTACCCTCACAATATTTGGAAGGGGAAATTCTGATTTTTCCCCTTACCTGTAGGGATTATGGCTGATATTTAAGGAAGCAGAAACTGGACTACCCAGAAGATATTACCAGCGTCCAGAAGGAACTATGCACAAAATAGAAATGCAATTTCCTCTACCTGAACAAGAAATCAAGAGAATGTTCTGCTAATTTATATTTTTAATCTTAAAGTTTATTTTGGATAGAACTAGAACTTTCCACAGTTTATTCTAATATCTGTTATCGGTCACATGCAATAGGGTTTATGGGAAAAATGATAAAAGTACATGGTTAGAAAATTTGATCTGATATGTGAATCATGTCATGGCTAGCCAGTGTCACATGGTAGACACAGTTCTCAGCTAACTTTAAGCACTGGGGATTTGGCACAGTAAAAGACTTAATTATATTAGGCTTGAGAACCAAGAATAAATACAATTTATCATTTGTCGAGGCCAATAAACACCACACTATTGTGCTATTTGTCCCCAGAGAAGTTGGTGACCATTAGTTAAATAAATTGGGAGGCTTGGCATATTCCCTGGTGTGCTAATCCCAGAAAGAGATCGGCAGATTCACTTTCATAGCAAATGTTTACTGACTGAAATATTTTCATTCATATTGAACCCTACTGTCTGGGCCAATCACTAGGGTGGAGGAGATGATGGGGAGTGGTGCTTTTGAGGAAAACGATGAACCTGGTAGCCTTAGAGATACCAGTTTCTCTTTCCCATCATGTTGACAAGTATGGCTGGACTAAGACAGTAATGCTGCACCCCACAGCCACTGGGACCTGAGGAGCATGTCAAGATGCCGCTTCACCAGGGCTTGCTTCCTTAGGCTGCATCCGTGCTAATTTAATAATGTGCTGGGGATGAGGAGGAAAGAGGTATCATTCTGTCCTTTAATAATTACGTCGGTTTACAATACATAAAGAAATAATGATAATAAACTGTTTCATATTTTCATTCAACTCTTTGTAATGCAATACCTGTTCTTTCTCTAAAATTCAAATAAAGAATTTTTAAACTTGCTTTGTTTCATTCTGTGTGTAGAAAGAGAGAAAAACAAACACATGGCTTCAACGTTAAGTGGTTAGTAATGGGAAAGGAAGCCTCAAGAGGTTTTGCATCTTGTGTTATTCCTAAATGAAACTGTTAAACTATTTCCACTCTTCTTCCAAGCCTGGGTAAGTAAAAAGTTCCTTTATTGTGTCCAGGTATTTGAACGACCATCTCATTAAGGGAAAAAATTATCTAAAACTCATACTTTATCCTTCTGTGTCCTCAGAAAACTGGGTTACTCAGGTTCACATCCAGGCTTCACCAAAGGCCTCTCTCCAGCTTGGAATGGCAGATAAAAGCTGATCACATGGCTTTGTGTCCGTGTTCTGGAGAGCAGAAAATAGGGCCAGGTTCAATGTGGTATTATGAATGAAGAAGAAAGCAGGCAGATAGTGCAGCAAAGCAAGCCATTCACTGGGGAGTTGGTGGAAGCAACAGAGGTGAACAGGGAAGTCGAATTCCCTCCTCACCCCTCTGCCACCACCATGTTCTTAGGGGATTGTCCCCAGGGATTTCTCATTGTCGGTCAAGCCAATTTTTGAATCTCAAAGAAGAAGTGCAAATGACATTTGGTTACACAATCCATGGTGTCATAAACAGAGGGCTCTTTTAATACATGCCCTGCAGTTTATCTAACTGTTCCTCTTTGGGTAGAGAGTCAGATCATTTCCAATGTTTTGCTTACCACAGGAAATCTATTATTTCACTCCATCATATTCATTTTCTGTGACCAGTGTAAGTGTCTAAAGAGACTCCTTCCCTTCATTCAGTTGTTAGTAATGATTGATGCTCATTGAAGACGTAACCTTCTGCCAGACTGTGCTAAGCCTTTCTAAGCATTAACTCACACTTCACACCAAACTTAATCATAGATGTGGATATCGTTATCCACGTGTTACAGATAAATAGGTACAAGAGATCGAGTAACTTGCCCAAGATCTCGTGACTAGTATATAGCAGAGCTAGGATTTGAAATTAAGTCTATCATGATTTTAAAGTCATGTGGTTCCTATTACACTGCATTGCCATTAATCCTTTGAAGCCATAAGGATGACAGCAGGAGAGAGTAAGAAATCAAGCTACACGACAAGGCCAGCCACAGTGTCCAGGGATGCTCAGGAAAGAGGACAGCTATGAGGTGAGGTCCAGCAGTGTTGTTTGTGATTCATGCCCCCAAAAGGCACCATACTGAAAGCCAGCGAGCTCCCTAGGCCACTGCATGGCTCCCCTGGACCTCGTCATCGAAGCCCTTGCCTCTGCTCACGTCCAAGAGGCCAGTCTCAGGATGCACGGGGGTGATCCAACCCCAACTTCAGTGTGCATCTTCTGTCTACTGTTGAGATCCGGTGCTCTTTTTTTAGAGTTTCTCTGCAGAATTAATTCCCCGGCAGGTTGCTGCACCATGAGATGGTGGAAGACACTTGTGAAAGAGATCATTAATCTCCACATCCAAACTTGAAATCCACTGGTCCAAAAGTCAAGGACATGTCTTTAAACACCACATACCATCTTAATAAATGGATCATGAAAGATTGACTATTTGCAGCACCGTCATTCCTAAAACCTATGCTCAGTTACATGGAGGGGAGGCTTGTAAAGTCAGCAACAACAGAAATACTGTTTCAAATTGCTTATAGACATAACCCATATTTCTGTGAACAATCAACTATGTACAAGGGAACAGCCGAGAGCCTCAGTAGCCATCTCTGATTCCCGTTTCCCAGGTGTCCTGATGGACTCCTGAAGCCTGTGGGGTCATCCCCTTGCGTGAGCGCCCAGTGATCCTTGGATTCTTGGGCTGCAGCTCTTCACAGACAGTGTGCTAGAAGCAACTGCCCTAGCTAGAGTTTAAACCTTCGCCACAGTTTCTAAGTGCTGTACCGACCTCGCACATCTTCCAAGAAGATGTGGGAACCTGCAGATGATCTCTAGACAATGTCCTTGTCCTCAAAGACATTTAAACAGTGTCTTTTCCCTGGGTCTATGTGGTAAGCCTCTGTCCCACGGAAGAGTAAAGATAACTTCCAGAAGAGGCTAAGATTTCTGGTCAGCCTGACAAAATAAAGTTGAGTTAGACACCAGCTGCTCTCGGGGGAGCTTTGGGATCAGAGGTTCACTGGGTAGTGTCTCTGCCGGGGCCGCAGAGCTCACCCAGTCACTTGGCTCCTGAACGCTGCACATAAAATGGTGCATTTCACCACTCTGTCTTTGGTTTCCTAGAGCTGCAGGAATCCTTTTCTGCTAAGCGACTCATTAAGATCAGAACAGCACATTGCCCCCTCCAGCCTGGCAGCCTCTAGGACGAGAGAATTACAACATCCCCCACACAGCCAGCCAGGCTGTTTCCATCAAATCGCCAGCTGGAGAGGAACTGCAAATTCATCTTAATTCAAACAGCCTGGGAGGAAAGATGCTAAGCACTTAGCTGCTTGTTGTAAACGACTGTCTGGGTCATCACCCAGGTGAGCGCAACTAGCGGCACATTGCAATGGGCAGCCCAGTGGGGCTAACTCAGCTCTCCAAGATTTACAATCTGGTGCAGGTCCGTAGGGCAGGACCAGTGCGAGGAAGCGAAAGCCTACTCACAAAAAGCAGGTTTTTCTTTTCTCCCACAGGAGTGCTTCTCCCTTCCTAACTCGAATCACCTCCGTAGTCATTTAGTGAATATAATCTCCAGAAGGGAAGGAGTCTGATCAGTGTCACACTCACCATTTTAGCACCAGTGGTGCTGTGGACAACGTGCCTTGGACATGGTGCTTTGGGCATGAGGCTACATCAGTATTTGGGGTTGAATTGTTAAGCATTTAGAAAGACACAAATATACCTCATCCTTCCAGAAGTATCACAACAGACTGGCACTTGTCACATGTGTTTGTATGTCACTGTGTGCAAATACTGAGTGCTGGCAATGCGGGACACACTGTTCCCAGTGCAGAAGCAAGACTGTATGAAAAACAGGAGACCGGCCCTGCCCGCTCTCAGCAGATGAGTCCGCGTTGGCATTCCCTCCCCTTTCCCTTCTTCCTATTGCTTCTGCCATCTGGCCTCACTCTGGCAAGTTAGCAGTGGACCTGGAAAGAGGATGGAGACCCGGAGGTCTGCAAACACAGCCCCTAGACTGTGGCAGCACCTTGGGCCATGCTAGAAATGCAACTTCCCTGGACCCAGCCCAGAACTCCTGAGTCACGCTCTGAGGCCGGGTCCAGACATTTGTTTCCACTAGCTCTGCAGAGGACTTTCACTCGAACCGACCATGTAGGTGCCTATCAGAGAGGCTGGGAGGTGGGGCTGGCCAGTCTCCTACCGAGGTGAGCCTTCCCGGGGCTGCCATCACTGGGGGGTTAAAGGTATGCCAACTGGTAGGCATTAGGCAGCCTGAGACACAAAGGAGTAGGGGAGCCCCAAAATAGCATGTGTTGCCAGTCAAGTTAAGAAACACAGACGTCAATGTATAATACCTCTATAATCATTTGTTATGTCTCAGACCTAAAGTGATCCCACAGAGCACAGTGATATTTTAAGGTTACCCACCATGCACAGTCCTTCTGCTATCTGGCCACCTGGCCATCTAGTTCCAAGACAAGGCATGTAACATTCCTGTCTGCCACAGCCTGCAGTCCCACGATACCAGGAAAGACCTTCCTGCCTTCGGCTGGGACCTGGTTCAAATTAAAAATTTACCTTCCCTAAAGTTCTTCTGTAGGTTTCTCACATTAAAGCCCTCAAAGAAACACTGACTAAAGAAGACATGAAGACATTTTACAATTCCAAAGTAACTTCTAAGTAAAATGTTGGTAGGCATCATAATTAGTTCCCTGAACCTCAGGAATCACTCTTGTGTGCCTGAAGACATAACTCCCTATGTCTGCTTTACAAAAAACTCTACATACACCTCTGCACGGCTGCCTATACATCTTAACTAAATTTTTTCAGCAAGGGCACAAAACTGAGGACCAAGGAGGGGCCAGTTCCTAGCTGCATCAGGACCCAGCTTCCTGTTGACGCAAATGACAAATTTTCTTTCGGTGACTGTCTTTTTGAAAGCCCACAAGGGTCTCACACTGAACATCTATGACTCCGCGTAGCTGCACCCCCAGCTGAGGCCGGGAGTCAGGGCTGGGCCCTCATGAGACAGCGCTGGCTACTACTTGCGCTGAGCTCCCGAGAGGCTCTGCTTTGAAGCAGCACCCTCCGCTGCGAAGGGCTCGGTCTCCTGGGCCAGCCTCAGCCCTCCTCCCCAGAGCAAGGCATGGCTGGGAGATCCTGGACATTTCCAGGGCTCCTGGGCCTCCTCCCCCTCCCAGTGCTTAAGGGCTGGCCCAGGGCACCATGAAGATTGTTCAGTTGACCACAGGCTCTCACTCCCAACAACCCAGCTCTGTATTGATGATTCCCGATCTTTGCTATGCATTGAAATCACCTGGGGATCATTAAAAACGACTGGTGCCTCGCCCCCACCCCCAGACATTCTGATTTAATTGGCACAGGGTGTGACCAGAGCGTGCGAGTGCTAAAACTTCCCCGGGTGATTCTAATGTGCAGGAAAGTTTGGGAACCCATGAACTGTGTCTTTTGAGGCCTATTCCTGATGTTTATGGAGCTACACAATCTTAGAGGTTGAGAGCTAAGAAGGGTTCCAGGGACAAGAAAAGCTGTGTTTAAATAATCAGGCAGAGTCAAGACCCAGCAAGTAGCTGGTAAAGAAAGCAGAGAGGGAGACGTGGGGGCTGGTGCCCACTGGACCGGCTTGCGGGGATGATGTCAGGCATTCCTCTGCGATGTTAGAAGGAGGACTGGGGAAACGCATGGAAATAACCATGGCTGTGGGAATGGAACTTTCTGTGGAATGGCATATTCTTGGAAGAGGGAGCGGAAAGGGGGAGGGGAAAGAAGAAAAGGGAGAAGGGAGCGGGGAGGAGCAGCCTTGGGCCTGCAGCTCAAAGGAGGGAGATGCAACTCCCAGGCCTCCGGAGAACTGGGGGGATGGGGTGAAAAGATGTGCAGAGGAGAAGTTTGGGTGGCACAAAGAATGGGTGAAAGAGGACAGTTACTGCCCCAAAGAAGCCTGGTGCAACACAGGAAAAGATGAGCCAGTGGGGAGAGCAGGAAAGGAAAACAAGAAAAAGAAGGGGCCAAACCCACCCAGCTCGGGCTCTCTGGCCAGTTGGAGGGTTTCCCGAGAGAGGGCCGAGTGTGCTTCTGGCCACATCAGGTCTGGAGGGAAAGGACAGACACCCAGTGCCCTTATTCCCTTCCCTTTCTCCTCCTACCCCCGAGGGTGGAAAGGCAAACCGTGCCACCTGGAAATCAATGCAGTGGCGACTGAGGGTGGTGCCCCAAGGGACAGACAGGTGGGCTATGGCACAGGCCTCTGGCTCTCATGCGCTTCCTGGGGAGAGGGAGAGCCGTTCCCCTCTCCTAAGCTGGCACCAGCCCCTAATGGCTTCTCTCAGGGACAGCCTTCAAATACTGAGTCATAAGGAGAGAAACATTTCATGGGCACTTAAATTCCCGGAGGACAGATTTTGTACCCACTTGGTACAAAATCAGGAGACCTTTGGAGGTGGGGTGTGCTTGTAGCCCATGACAAGCTATTGCCAAGTAGAAATACCAACCTTGTCACACTCGGGGGCCATCCGATTCTCAGCACCCCCAGGCTGGAGTGGGCATGATGATGCAGGAGGGTATGGGGCGTTCGGCAGGGATATTTCCAGGTTCTTTATTCGCACAGGCAATGAATTGCAGGAGTGAATTTTAGGGCATTAAGGAGGTTTATTTAAGTAACAAAAGGGAGACTGGTTTTGCCAGGTGAATGAAATAACCAGCGGCTGCCACAATTAGAGAATCTAAAAAGGAGTGGGAGGTAAGGGAGCTAAAGATGGAGCATGGGGTAGGGCTCAGGGGGCAAAGTGGGGTTAGGGGAGCAAGAGAGCCAGAGCACAAGGGGGCGAGAGCGCGAGAGAGCAAGAGCGAGCTCTTGGTGCCATTCACATTTCTCTGGATTCTGTTCTCGTGAGAGTTTCTTGATCCCGTGAGAAGAGGGGCGATTGGAATTTCGCGCCCCAGGCTGATGTCAGGTCAAGGCCACTCCCTCTAGGTCATGTCCATCTTCCCAGCCAGGTCAAGCCACACCCTGTTCCTACCTCAATGAGACCCCTATTCCCCATCCCACTCTGGGCTTAGTGCTCTCTGCCATTGGAGCTGTTTTGGGGGAGTGTTAAGAGAGATGTGGTAGAGTTCAAGGAAGCATGTGAGATTGTTGGAAACCCAATGTCGAGTGCTTCAAGATGTGAAAAGTATCTACTGGCCAGTGTCACTGGCTGAGTGGCTTTGCTCAGGCTCCACTCACCTATGGCCCCTTAGCCTTTCCAGTGAAATTTGCTGTGGGAGAGTGTCCCAGCCTCACACTCCGCTTCCTGGCTGCCCTCCCTGCTTCTGCCCTACCCATCTGCCTGACCACTGGCCTGGTGTCACAGGAGAACAAAAAGTGGACGGGCTTCCTCAGAGTCACAAAGGCAGCAAAGCTGGGAGCCATCAGTGGCCCTTGCATTTCAAGAGAGATGAGAGATGTGAAGGGCTGGGAAGGGGGTACCCTGGCACAGGTCAAGGGCTTGTCCCCTCCAGAGCCTCAGAGGGTAGGACTGTGTGTCCTGTGGGAATGCTGTAAGCAGAGGCATCCCTATGAAGGCCCTTTCTGTTCTGCAGTGCACTGTGGGGGAAACGGCCCCTCCATGACAGAAGGGGCCATTGTGGGGTGAAGTAGTCCACATGGGGCTGAAGTCTGTGGGGGCGGAGGGGAATTCCACCATGGGCAGAGACTAGAAGGGCAGGGTGGCCGGGGGACCACCAGAACCTCTGGGGCTCCCAAGGTCCTTCTGTGTGAGCAGAACCATAGCTCTCTGGCGGCAGCCCGCACATCAGCACATCAGGCCACTGCTCTCCTGGCTGAGCTCCGACAGGAACACAGAGATGTTGTCCAGGACAGGCTACTGAGGGAAACACATCAGATGAAAAGCTGAGGTGGCCAAATGTGGCATATGCCAAGACACAGCTGAAGAGGCCTGAAGGGGGTGCAGGAAATGGTGGGGGGTGTCTTCCCGTGGGAGGTGGGCTTTGGTGAGGCCTCAAGGGAAGGAGAAATTCAGCCAGGTGGTGAGTGGAGCAACAGCAGAGCAAAGGCAGGGAAGACGCACTCAGGGACCAGCTTGGACTCGTGTGGCAAAGGCCTACTGTTCCTGGGAAGGAGTAAAACTGGCTGGTAGACAATATTCTGCACCATAAAGTGCTACTTTAGTGCTGAAATTGGTTTTGAATGATTTCAAAGGGTTCCAATGGCTTCTGGAACTTGGAAAGCACCATCTGAGGCCAGTTGTGCTCTGAGGAGTTAATTCCCTCAGTCGAACTGCAAAGCGAGTCAGCTTCTTTGACAGCCACAGAGCACTGCTTTCTTCCAATGGCCAAACTCACTTCCTATCATCAGTTATTGAGCCCAGTAGACCCAGATGACCCCATAAATCCTCTCAGTGGCCCCTTGACTAGAGGAAAAGCCAGTGGCGACCTGGCCCAATAGAGGTATTCAATGAGCCCTCCTGCAAACCAAGGGACAACATCAGTAACTCCTCCTGCCCATGGCTGGCTGGAGGAGAGGTGGATATAGTCAAGCCACAAGCTCATCAGAGAGTTGGAGCAATCTCAGGGTTTGAGCAGGCGACACGGGGTCAGAACCACGCGTACTCAGCCTTTTGAGTCTCCTCATACTGCTGCCATGTTGGCTACAGGCAGGAGGACTGAGCAGAGGAAAAGTGGGAGAGCTCTCTGAGGGCTCTTGAGGGACAGACCGGATCCACACAGCTCCTGAACTTCCTGTCCCAGTCCCTGGGAGGATGGTGACACTCACAGAAAGTCCATGGGCTGCCTGCCGTATTCTATCTGAGCCGGGCCGAGCGGGTTTCCCATTTCTGGAACCACAACATGCCTAACGAGCACGCCACCCCCAGGTGGGAGACGCCAGCTTCTCTCTGAGGTTGCAGGGTGGAGCTGGGGTTCTTTTGAGGGCAGCAGGCAGACCTCCCAGCATCCTCTCCACCTCCAGCCCGCCTTTTCCAAACCTTAGCCCAAGTTGCTCTAGGGCTCTGGGAAGTTCACCAGCATTTTCTGGCCCATTTTTGGCACCTGCTGCTGTTGGCTGCACTTTAACTCCTCCTAGACACTGCCAAATTTTCCTTGGTGCTCCCTGTCCGGGTGGGCTCCGCCAGAAAGACAGCTCAGCTGAGGTCACTTGGAAATCAACGCTGGAGTATCACGCTGCCCCGAGATGCTTCAGCCAACTTCGCTTCATTCTTGCGTTCCCTCTCGCTACCTGTCTCCCAGGCCCGTGTTACCGTACATCAGGTGACATGGGGCACAGGAGCACTGTGCAGTGAAAGTTTGGTACACCTTGTCTGCCTCTAATGAGTCTGGGAACCTTTTAAAGTCAAGAAGCCCAGGGATACTGTGCAGCGACATCTTCGGAACTGCTGGCTTCCAGACTACAAACACTTCCAGTGGGAAAACTCGCAGTTCAGACAAAGTGTGTTTTACACCAAAACACATTCCTGAAGAGTCGCAGATAATTTGTCCATTTATATTCCATCTTATTCTAGAAAAAACAAACCGTAGCACACACCAAGATGGCAAACTAGAAAGAAAAAGAAAAGGGAACATCAAAAACAGAACAGAATAGGGACAGAAGCGAAGCTTGCTAGGGGCCTTAAACAGCAAAAGAGAAATTGAGGTAAACAAAGAATAGTGTATAAGCTGACTCATTTGAAATGTATCGGCAGAAGTTGTCATTCAAGAAAAAGTTTGCAGAGTGGGCTATGGTGGTGTATACCTGTAATCCCAGCATTCAGGAGGCTGAGGCAGGAGGATCACAGTTTCAAGACTATTGTGAGTTCAAGGCTAGCCTGAACTATATAGCAAGACCCTCTGTAGTCAAGGGAAAAAAAAAAAAAAGGAATGTTTGTAGTAGACATCTGGTTTTGCTTTGTTTTGTTTGTTTTTCGTGTGTTCAGCAGTCCTCCATGGGGGATCTGGCCCTTCCTGAATTGGGGCGATGAGGGTGGGGCTGTCAATCACAGAGCCTGGCCTTGGATGTGAGGTCAGCTCTGCAGCCCAAACTAATCATACTCTCTCCTGGAAATTTGCACTTTGAATGGAGACACCTGGGGCCTCGAGGCCTTTAAAACAGAGTATCATCTTCGAAAGACAAGTCACGGTGCTGTGCTGCCAGACCTGGCCTGCTCTGTCCTTCATGACCTAGTTTTCCAGATTTGCCTTTGGATCTGCAGACTTCCCAGAATCTTTCCAATAAATTCCTTTTTGCTTAAGCTACCAAAGTTCTATTTCTGTGGCTTGCAGACAAGGGCTCTTAGAGATATGACACTACTAAATTATGTGTAATACATAAACGTTCTCAGAAAGCTTTCATTCCCTCTTGCCTTCTTGGAAAGTCACAACTCCAGGCCTTTTATTGGTGCTCATTTGTGATTTCATGAACATGAGGGAAAAATTGAGAAAGTCAGCTGGTCAGAGCAGGAGGTGGGAGGTATCCCAGATGTTGGGGGGCTGTGCATGAGAAGCCATGGGGAGCCCCATGGTCAGCAGAGCTAAGGTCACTCATCAACCTAGCTGGGACCCAGGATTGAGGCTTTAGGGACTGACTATTGCCCATCCGTGCTCAGTGAAACCTCAAATGGCCATGCTCCTTATTAATTGTTTTACTGGTTGAATAGCTGGGTATAATTCTGTGACTTAATTTCAGAGAGGGGGTGCAGTTCATCGTCCTCATAGAGGCCTTGGTAACAGGAAGGAACAGGACATGACCTGGGCATAGAGAAGAACTTGGGGGCTGCACAGTCATAGTATTTGGTACAAAGTTAGTCATAGCAGGCTGAGACAGGCAGCTGGAGGCTACTTGAAAAGCAAAGACGACCTGATTTAGCTCAAGAGAATGTAACATCCTCTAAGTGAGCTGAGAAGGCCCAGACCATGCGTGAGGACTTGCAAAAACCTCGAGATCTCAAAACAAACCAAACGGGGAACTCTTCTCTCTGCAGCAGGTCAACACAGCCCATTTTGTTTGTACAAGAACAGAGGCACAGTCGGGGATCACTATGGGGTGGAGAAACAGGAGGAATCCTGGCTCTTACCTGCTACTCTTTAAAAGCATGATTTGTGTTTACTCCGGGGATAGCTGGATACTTAAATGCCACTTTTGCTATGAACTATGGCTCTTCGCTTGGGCCTATAGCTCCCTAACAGGTAACTAATAGCAGAACTTTGACTTGCATTTTGTATCTTTTGTTACTATAGACTGTGGGTCAAATCTCTTCTTGATTAGCCCTAAATGTACACATCCTCCCTCATTCAAGGCTGAGGACGCCAGGATGGGGGATTTTCAGGGTCATTCAGCTACACCCAGAAGCCTACAGTCATTGTCCCAAAGCTGTGATCACCTGGATTCCAGGGAAGGCAGAGCCCCACAGTCTCGAGACCAGCACAAACAGAAGCGACCCTTTCCTGGGACGGAAACCATCCCTCAGCCATGAGGATTCCGGAACCATGACACCAGGACTGATTTAATGAGCAAGGGGACCCCGGATCATCGCCTGATCCTTGACAAGTGGCCTCCCAGCAACTAAAACTTTGTTTTCTGTAAATCTGTGCTTTAGTTTTAATTTCCATCATTACTAAAAGCAAGGGCCCACATTAGCCGGCGACAGAGTGGACAACTGTTAGCCTCTGCAGGCGTCCTCTCCCGGTGTGTGTCCAGAAGTCTGCCCCACTTGAGCTTCCCCAAGTTTCCGCATGACCACGTGGGTTGTTGAGCCTTGACTAAGAGCCTGGGGTGAGAGAACCTGGAAGACTACTCCATTTGTGAATGGCTCTCTGAGAACACGCTACAGGAAGACCTGTGGCTTTCACAAGGTTCTGGTTTGTGAAGTCACTGATCTGCATTTTGTGTGGCCTGAATATATTCCTTTTTCATTCCCCAGACCCCTAGTGAGCAGGGATGATGTGCTAGACTTTGCTCAGTGCTGGAAAGAGTCCCACGTGGATGAGAGCAGCCTCCTTCTGAGGGAAACACTGAGTAGAGGACACCTGTTCACACCTAAGAGCAATAAAAGGCCAACACAGTTGGTGTTGTGCACGTATTAAGGGCCACCCAACGTTGCTCTGGCTGAGGAACTGGACAAGCCTTTGCTTGGCTGGTTCTTGAAAACAGTCTGAGGTGTTAAGAAGAGCAGGAGGTGGGGGCTGGGAAGGGGGGCTGGCAGGACGAACTGGGGAAGTATCACAGGAGGTGGAAGGGAGCTCAGCCCAGCCCCCAGGAGGCACCGGATCTCGCATTCCAAAGGACGGGCCCCACCACGTGCAGCATTCACCAGGGAGGGGTCTGGAAACGGTCAGAGACTTTTAAACTCTTCACCCACATTAAAAACATAAAAGTATTGAGAGCTGGAAAATAAATCAATAGAGCGGTTGAAGAAGATTCTTTTGGAGAGAGATTTGCCGAGTCCCTCCCTCTCCCTGGGGTGGGGTGTGCCCACCCTTCAGGCAGGGTTAAGTGGAGAGAGCTTTAACTTGACCTCTCGGCACATTTCATCTATGCTTCTTTTTGTTTTTGTAGTTTGGGGGGGGGAACAACAGTGGACCAGTGACTGACTCCTTTTTGAGAGACCAGAGGAAGGAAGATGGGCTGCCTTTTCAGCAAAGATGACTTTGTCAGGGACCAACCTGTAACTCAGACACTGTCAGGATGAATAATGCATAAGAACGTTCTATGAACCAGATGTGGCCATGTATGGGGCCATCTTGGGTCCTATCCAATTCGGCCATTTAGAGGGCAAAGATTTCAACAGAACGCAGGTGGAGGCAGCACAAGCTGTCTAGGTGCTCAGGAACTAGACAGCCAGCCAGAATGGAGACATGGTAGTCCAAGGGAAGAGACAATGACAAGGTGTCCCTAGCAAAAGGGGAGGCAGTTCTTCAAAGAACTCACAAGTGCAGGGTGCAGTGATGCCGACCTGTAATCCCAGCTACTCAGGATGCTGAGGCAAGAGGATCACAACTTTGAGGCCGACCTGGGCAACTTATGGAGAGCCTATTTCAAAATAAAAGTTAAACAGAGGTGGGAGTGTGGCTCAGTGGTAGAGTATCCCTGGGTTTCATCCCCAGGACTGCAAAAAATGAAACTAAACCCACAGAAATGCTCAGGAGAATATGTTAAATAGACGTCTCTCAGGAGAGCTAAACCACAGAACTTTACCAGTCAAGTGGTATTTTTCTTGTCCCTCTGTTCTGTCACCTATTCCTGTCTCGAAGGATCAACCCCAAAGTTAGCCATCTGGGGGAGCCAGTGACCTCACAATGCCAGGATTCCTGTCTACAACAGGCCCTGGTGGGGACAGATGGGGCTGGGGCAGCAACCCCAAATACAGTTTAACATTTTCCTACAGGAAAAGAACTGGGCTCACTAAATACATTTATGGGACACCAATGGGAAAAAAAAAATCACGTTTGCTTGATGCTCACCACCCAGGAGACCTTGTGTGTCCACAGTGGTTACTGAGACATGATCAAAGCCAGAAGCATCTGTCAGGAGTGAGAGTGGAAAGGGACTCAGGAGACAGGTAGAATAAGTACAGGGCTGACCAGGTGAGGCTGATGGGGTTGGTAGAAATAGTAGGGAATGTGGAAAATACTGTTCACAGCACCACTGTGAAGTCTTCTGCCAAAAACATCTAACCTGAACCTAATCAAGCCTACAATTGCAGGAAAAACAGCGAGAGAGGACCTGGAGGAAGATGTCCGATGAATCTCACACAGATATTCCTCAGCAAAATGATAGCCGAAAGGACAGGAAGAAACCATTCGAGCTTGCAGAAACTTCGCTGAATTAAGTTGACAGTAATTTACCGATGACGATTTCTTAGTTTTGACAAAGTCCTTCGTTACTTAAGATGTTGACATCAGGGGAAACTGGATGAAAGGTTGTGGAAACTCTCTAACTTGGTAAATTTTCTGGAAATCTAAAATTATTTCGAAATAAAAAATTTATGACAGTGAAAGTGAGAAAAGACTTAATACACCAACTCACAAATTTGAGTTTGGCTTATTCCACTGCCATTTGTTGTAGTTCTTTTGGGGCCATATAATTCCTTCTGGGCTACCCTGGAGCAACTTTTTGCAGCTTCCACACAGCTGCAGGTGGATCCACTACAAAAGCTTAATTTAACCTTGGGCCTAGAGCCTTCGTAGATGTTGCACTAAGACAGTTCCCCCCACAAATTCAGCGGGCTGAATCTCATGCACTTTGCTCTGAGATGCTAATAAAGGACCTTCATAACTTGACTCATATTAGTTAACTTTCTAGAATCAACGGTTTGCAAGAGAGCAGATTTAATACAGGACATTTATAAGTTACAACATTCACCCATAAGCCACATGCAGGAAGAGTGCTGAATGTCCATCTGTGCACTGGAGACCCAAAAGATCCAATCAAAGGCTGGGAGCCCACAGCACTGTCTGCGTCTGCATGTGATGGTTGAAGAAATCTTTACTGGAACCAGGACATGATGCTCGCAGCAGAGATGAAGACCAGAGCTCCCTCGAAGCAACAACAGCCATCTTTGATAACAGCAAGGCCCTGAGCTCCTTCTTTGACCAATAGCCGAGTCCCCTTCAGGAGAACCAGCCGCAGCAGAGCTTCTCCCGGGAAAAAGCCCACAACTATCTTCTACTCCCGTTCTCCTTTATGTTGCATTGGTAACAGTCCTCAGGTGGATCTTCTATGCCCAGAACCACATCAACTCAGTCCACTTGGGTGTTCCGGCTCAAGTTGACCACAATAATATGTCCACCACAACTCCCAAACCTGCTACCCAGTTCCCTTCCCCTCTAGCAGGTCCACCCCAACCACAGGACTGAAGTGAAAACATCTTACAGGAGACCAGAGGCAGCTTTTCCTATAGGAGGAAATAGTCCAGAGATTGTTATCTGAGTGAAAAGAGTGGCTGGGAAAATCGAGATAGCTCATAATCACCAGATATTCCAGATTAGAGAACAACTAAAAGACATTGTTTTTAAGGGACTTCAGAATGAATCAAGAAGTCCATCATTTAAATGTCCAAAAATCATTGTGTGTGTCATGGGTAGGTTATTTCTGAGGATGCTAGAGTAGGACATGATTATGACATAGGGTTGACTTAGGCATAAATCTTATACTGTTCTGTCTTGCTGGCAATTTTATGCATCAGGTTGGGAAGGAGTCCATGCTAGGATAGATAGACTGCACACCAATAATTCTGAATAACATATTTATGATATGAGTTCTACAATGTCTTTACCCTTCTCCTCTTTCTCCTCCTCCTCTTCGCTTTCATCCTCTTCCTCGCCTCCTCCTGGGGATCCACCACAATACAAAAACTCAATACCAGTGAGTTGTAAGGAATGTGCGTAGTTTGAATATCTGAGTCACTCTAATATACTTTAGTTCTAGTGTTTGATTTTGTTACCAGATGGAGGGGTCCCATGGGGTTTCTTTCCAGGTTCTTGGTGTCCTGAACAAATAATTGGACAAGACACACAGAAAAGGCAGTGAACGTGTACATTTATTCAAGGTGGAAAATAAGTACACTCTGCAGATTGAGAGCAGGCTGGTGAAAAGGCTCACAGCAGCCCCAATGATATGAGACGGGCGACTTTTGTATCCGAAATTCCCAGGTTATCTCTCTTTTGGGTAAAAAAGGCATTGAGAAAGTTATCTGATCAAACACTCATTTGGTCTTATGCTATGTATAAAATATCCTATTAAAAAAACTCATCTGGCTTCCTGTTACATGGAAATGAAAGATCAAAAATAATGTATTTCGATTGGTTGTATCCACATGCAAATGAAGGATTGAAAAAAGCATCTTCTCACTGGTCCTATGATCAGCACCAGATTCAAATGAAGGATTGAAAATAGCAAGTTTCTGATTGGCCCAAAATAGCACTTTTCCGATTGGTTCTGTGTACAGTGAGGATGGTGTCGCTATAGTAGCATTGTCCCTGGAGTGACCCACTCTCCCTGGGAATGTCCCTCACCCTGTTATCAATAGGTCTCAAGTTTTCTTGTGTGGTTTAGAAGCCTGAAATCCACACAATGAAAGCCAATACCTTGAAGGGAAGTAAAGAGAATATTGGGTAGTTTGGTGAGAGGGCAATGATTAGGGTAAAATATAATTAGATTTTTTTGGTTAGAGAGAAATGAGTAAGGTATAATATAGTTATATTTTCTGGTTTTTCAGAAACTTGAGTTCAAATAAAAGGAAATTTTGACGTACTATTTTGTTTTCAGGAACAAGTAAATGTGTGTATAGAGGAACATTAAAACTGATCTATATGTGTATTTTCTAAACACACACACACACACGCACTCAGTGCGTGGGCATCGATTGAGTCTGATTGATTGGGCCTGATTGAAACTGTGCAAGATGTTTCTGAGACCACTGGGGAAATTAAAAGCGGATTGAGTGTTATTGATTTTAAGGACTCGTGGTTAAACTCGTTAGTTTGAGTCTATGTAGAAAAATGTCCTTCTTGTCAGAGATGCTTCCTGAAGTGTTGGGGTGAAACACTAAATTTAATTTAAAACAGAATGACAAGAATTCCTTAACAACAAATGAAACAAATATAACAAAGTGTTGATGACTGTTCCATCTTGGTGATGGAAATGTAGAGGGTTTGTCATATTTTCCTTTCTACTCTTTCGTGTGGTTAAAACTTTTCAAAATAAAAACTAATCTATTGAATCCTTTTTTTTTGTCTCGAGCTTTAGATGTAGTTCCGTTATGTCCCCAAACACCCCTCCAAGACAAATCAGTGACTCATTTTGAGGAGGAGGAAAAAGAGGCTCAGAGAAGTTCCCTGGGTTACAGAGTTGAAGCAGACTGGCTCAGCAAGTAGGGAAGCTGGAAAATACCCTCTTGTTTTTGGGGTGAGGACAGAGGTGAGCAGGAGGGGCAGTGCTCAAGGGAGGCAGCAGGCGGCAGCAGGAAGAGGACACGGGGCCTTTGGAGAAACTCCCTCACTGAGTCTGGATGTCTCTGAAGTTTAGTTGCAAGTGAGAACTGATGGATGTGCGCAGACAAAACTCTTCTGACTCCCCAGCTGCAGGTCCCACCACCCTTCCACCTGCTTCCTCTTGCCAGCATGCGAGGGGCACCTGGGAGGCACCTCGTGACACAATCATAATATTAGGTACAAAGTTGTTAGCAGGCTGGAGTCAGGCAGGTGGGGCTACTTGAAAAGCAAAGAAGACCTGGTTTTTCTCCTTTCATCTTCTTAATCATTAGCTCTTGATAAGATCCACACAAGTTTTTGGTTGCAAACTTTTGCTCAAGAGAATGTAACATTCTCTAAGTGGGCTGAGAGGGTCCAGACCATGCCTGAGGGCTTGCAAAAACTTCGAGGTCTCAAAACAAACTAAATGGGGAACTCTTCTCTCTGCAGCAGGTCAACACAGCCCATTTTGTTTGTACAAGAACAGAGGCACAGTCGGGGATCACTATGGGGTGGAGAAACAGGAGGAATCCTGGCTCTTACCTGCTGCTCTTTAAAAGCATGATTTGTGTTTACTCCGGGGATAGCTGGAGACTTAAACGCCATTTTTGCTATGAACTATGGCTCTTCGCTTGGGCCTACAGCTCCCTAACAGGTAACTAATAGCAGAACTTTGACTTGCATTTTGTATCTTTTGTTACTATAGACTGTGGGTCAAATCTCTTCTTGATTAGCCCTAAATGTACACATCCTCCCTCATTCAAGGCTGAGGACGCCAGGATGGGGGATTTTCAGGGTCATTCAGCTACACCCAGAAGCCTACAGTCATTGTCCCAAAGCTGCGATCACCTGGATTCCAGGGAAGGCAGAGCCCCACAGTCTTGAGACCAGCACAAACAGAGGCGACCCTTTCCTGGGACGGAAACCATCCCTCAGCCGTGAGGATTCCGGAACCATGACACCAGGACTGATTTAATGAGCAAGGGGACCCCGGATCATCACCTAATCCTTGACAAGCGGCCTCCCAGCATCTAAAACTTTTGTTTTCTGTAAATCTGTGCTTTAGTTTTAATTTCCATCATTACTAAAAGCAAGGGCCCACACTAGCCTGGGACACTCACCTGCCCTGAATGGGCAGCTTGGTCCTAAGGCAGTTAACTCACCCAGATCAGCTGGGCCAGCGTCCCACAACCCTTCCTTACAGCCCCAGTGTTGGGACTCCCTCACTCAGGGACAGAAGTGTGATGGGGCAGGAAAGGGGTCAGGGGAGGCTCTGAGGCAGCACAACAAGAACACAGAAGCTTGCTAAAGACCACATGAGTTTCCAGATTGAAGCCCGATCAACATGGTCACTGAAGGGGGGTAGGAGCAGCCCATCACCTATTGAGGGCCTCTGACCTGGGGCCTTGCAGATCCTAGATTCTGTTGGTGTAGGGACACTTCCTGCTTGGTCCCTACTCTGCCTTTCCTGACTTGAGGCTTCTCGGCTGGGGCCTGGATGTCTAGGGATGTCCTGGCACCTTGCAGCCACCCATGTCTTGCCAGTCAGGCCTCCTAACGAATTGTTCTGTGTGGTACCTGGGGCCTGACCCAGCCCTTGACCTCCTCCCGGTGACCCTGATTGCTTGGCGATGAGGCCTGTCCCTGATGGCTACCTGCCAGGAACCCCGAGGTCTGAGGCCTTCCTGGGCACTGCCCTGCTTTGAGGAGGGTGCAAACAGAAGCTGGGAGAACAGGATTGTGTGAGCTGCAGCGCAGAGAAAAGCTTGGGGGTCGCACAGTCGGGAAAGCGGTGAACGTGCTGTACTGGCCTCTGGGCAAGGAGATCCTCAGGTAGGGAGGGCGGGAGGTGTAAATATGTCACCTAGATAGGTAAGGAGGTAGGCAGCCGGATATAGATAATGCCTCCCTGAGATGTGACTGCGTTTCCACCAGGGCCTCTTGGGGACCTCCCTTCCCTGGAGCAGGGCTGCTCATTCGGGGCTTGGGTTTCTGCAGGCAAGATGGGGATGCTTGTTCTTTCCTCTGGCCAGGCCGGACCCCTGCTCTACTGCCACCAAGACCCCCCGAATACTTTCTGAACCTGACACACATTTCCCCTCCCCCAAGCCCTCTGCTGCCACCAAGCCACACTGCTGCTTGCATTTGAGCCAAAGGGCTCCAAGACAAAGTGAAGCCGCGTGATAGGTCTCATTTGAAAATGTGCGAACTTGGGAAGCTGACGGAATGAGAGCGGGGGTGGCAGGCTGCGGTGGGACGCCAGGGACAGGAGCAGCTCAGGGACTGCAGACTACCTTGGGAAAAGGCGGGGTCTGAGGCCCAGAGAGGACAAACAGAAGGGGCAGTGAGCACGGTGGCTCTGTCCTGCTCCACCCTGGGGGCTTGGTGTGCTGCATGCCGGGGGAGGAAAAGCTCTCTGCGGACCTGCAGAGTCGCAGGGACCATGTTTCTGAGCTGGGGCCCTTTCCTGGGGGACGGAAAGGAAAACCCTGGTGGAATGGGATGTCTGAGCTGAGGCACTGGACAAGGTTATGGAGTAAAGGCGAGAGAGGAGGAAAAAGACTGATTCAAAGTTGTTTCCGGTAGTGCTGTGAATTGAATTCAGGGTCTTGCATGTGTGAGGCAAGGACTCTACCACTGAGCTACATCCCTGGCCGTTTCCCCTTTTGAGACAGGGTCACACTAAACTGCCCAGAATGGATTTAAACTGGTGATCCTCCGGCCTCAGCGTCCCAAGCAGCTGGGATTATAGGTGTGGGCCACCACATCCAGCTCTGAAAGCTCCTTAAGGAAAGTCAGGATAAAGTCACAATCATTCAGTTTTATATTTTCTGGTACTAGGGATTGAATCCAGGGCCTTCACACAGAGCTACATCCCCAGATCTTTGTAAAACAACAACAACAACAACAACAACAACAACAACAGCAACTTTTAACTCTCGTGACAGGGTCTCACTAAATTAATTGCTGAATTGCCTACTGGGCTCGAGTCTTGCAATCCTGCCTCAACCTCCCGGGAGTGCTGGGATTACAGGTGTGCACTGCTGCACCCAGCAGCTTTGTATTTTCAACAGTGCCTAACACCAGGCCATGTGAAAACGGGGCTGAGGAACAAACAGGTTCCCATATCTTGGAAGAGAAAAACAGCAGAAGCTGGTGTGACAGTAAGAAAAAAAAAAAAAAAAGAAAAGAAAGGACCAGGGTACCAAAATATAAAAAAACTCATGGTTAGCTTGCTTCAAATCCCTCCATCTCAGCAGGGAAGAGGAAACTCCTGGACCTGCGTTTGGATGCAGCAGGAGAACGCTTCCAGGGGACACCAGACCCGGACTCCTTCAGAGAGGCACCCAACAGCTGGCTAGACACATCGCTGCTAAACAGAGCACACTGGGGGAGGAGTGTAAACTTCTTTATTTTTTAAAAAAAGCATTTTTCTGGGTTTTTAGAACTTCTCCAATACACAAAACTTTTTTCTGCCACTTTCCTTCTTTACTCCCGCCTGGCACTGTCTGCCGCAAGACCCGGATGAAGAAACCCCCAACACCCGAGACCTGGGAGCCGGAGGGGTGAGGGGCACAGAGGAAGGCAGCTACTGGTCAAAAGGAGATGTTCATTTGCGCAAAAATATAAACTGTGGAGGGTGAGACCAGCACATACGCGGATGGATTGATCTACAATCCACATTAAAAAAAAAAAATAGACCCAAATTGCCATTTTACATTTGTAATATTATACAAAATAATATATATTTTTAAACAACACACACACACCTACACACTCACGCACATGCATATACACACGCACACACCCGCACAAGGTGCTAGTGGCCCCTCTTTGCTTCTGTTTTGCAGAGACGAGGGTGTCAGTAGGCAAAGATGACATGGTAGGTGACCTGGTGGCCATTGTCCCAGGCATAGAGGAGGCGGTCCTTGGGGTTGTAGTCTATCTGGGTGGTGTACGAATACTCGTTCTCAAACAGCAGCCTGGGGACGATCTGTGTGTTGGTGTGGGTGTCGAAGGCATAGGAGATGTTGGCGTTCCGCTGGTTGTAGCTGTCCACGGCATACAGCACCCCGCAGATGACAAAGCAGTTGCCATAGAAATTCCGCCGCAGCCCTGTGCGCCACGTGGTCTCCTTTTGTGTGCTCAGGTCCACAGCATTGAGCTTGCTCAGGACAATGACCTCCTGGCTGAAGCCCTCATCATCCAGGGCTGGGTAGATGAGCCACAGGCCGTTCTCATCTATTGCAAAGTCCACATCTGAGTGGCCCTGCCACCGCCAGGGTGTGGCCTCCTCATAAGCCACATCGTGGAGCATGGCCCAGGCAGCCACGTAGCGCTGCTTCAGGTCATACTTGATGATGTTGCGAGTGAAGGCCCGGTTGTAGAAGAAGGCACCATTGTACACTACGTGGCCGGTGCCGATCCAGCTGTACGGGAGCTTATAGGAATTGCTCCAGCGACCTGTGGCACCGAGAAAGCGGGGGAATTCAGGGCACGGTCATAGAGGGGCTGGGTGGCTCCTGGAAGGGGATGAGCTATCAGCAAGGGCCTACACACCTGGGTTTGTGTCCTGGCTCTGCACTTTCTACAGCAAATCACTTAACCATCCTGCGCCTTAGTATCCTCACCTGTCATGTGGCAGAGCCATTCCCTTCTGCTCCCTCGGAGCGTCAAGGACCCAACATGCTAATATCTGAGTATGACTTGTAAACCATCAAGGGCTGTGGGGAAAGGAGGATGTTTTACTGCTATCTTCTGGCAGGACTCAAGGAACAGCAGGACTCGCTCCATGTCCCAGGAGCTGGGAAAGAGGAGGAGAGCTGAGAGTGGAAGGGGGACCACATTCCCAGGAAAGGTCCTTTCATCACCAGAAGATGTTATCCATCTCATTTACTGTCACCACACGAAGAGGCCTGGCCATGATAAAGAAGACACAGGACAAGCTGGGTATAGTGATGCATGCCTGTAATCCCAGCATCTGGCAGGCCGAGACAGGAAGTTCTCAAGTTTGAGCCCAGCCTGGGCAATTTAGTGACATAGTGAGACACTGTTTCAAAATAAATTAAAAAAAATTCTTTTGGGGGGGTGCTGGGGATCAAATTTGGGGCCTTGCACTTGCTAGGCAGGTGCTCTACCACTGAGCTACATCCCCAACCCCATAAAATTTTTTTTAAAGGCTGAGGATGTAGCTCAGTGAGAAGGCCCTAGGTTTGATCCCCAGCACCAATCAATAAGCCAACCAACTGAACCAAACCAAAGGACGATGGGCCAGAGAAAAAGCCGCCTGAGTTGGGCCCCTAACACGTACCTTGTTTGAAGTTCTCCAGGTTCCGGAACTCTACTAGGGTGTTGCCATAGTAATAGTTGGTTACATAGATTCTTTCATCCTCTGCCAAAGGGTCCTTCATCCAGGCCCCTTCGTTCCGCCCGTATGTGTTCTGGGTGGTTGGTCCTGTGATCATGGAGAGGGTGTCCTTGCACCTTCCTGGGGGAGAAGAGGTGGATGAGTGTTGGGATGATCTAATAACACTTGCCCCTGAAACTTCTGCTGGCTCCCCCTTCTGATCTGAACTCCTGGCAGCCTTTAACGATCCCATCGCTGATCCCAGACATCCTTCTGGAACCATCTGCTGCTGCTCCCCTGATCTATTCTATACTCTACTCATACAAAGACTCTCTCAAGCTGCCATGCTTTGCTCCTGTTGGTCTCTGACCTTTTGATTCTGTCCCTCAAGGACCTAAGACCCAAGTCCTGTGGGAAGTCATTCTGTCCTTATGCTCCATTTCATCCTGCTCCCACAGTGCCACGCATATAGCTCCCTAACTGGACATACCCTCTTGCTCTCCCCAACACCTGTGAGTACCTCTGTCTCCTCCTCCAGGTCCATCCCAACCAGAATGTGGGCACCAGGGGAGCTGGGGCTGGGGCTGTGACTTCTCCTCTTTGTGTGCTTGCTACTCAGAGTTCATGATGTCTGGCAAGCAGCGGGTGCCAGCAGATGGCCTGACACTTTGGGGAGCACACGGAAGTGTGAGTGGAGGAGAGCGCTCTCCTGGGCACAACCAGGAACACTGAGTGCCGGCAGCTAACAGTCTGGGACCAGCTTTTCTTACATGGTGGGCATTGTGCTTTGAGGTCACTGCCAGGACCTAGAGAGCTAGCCTCAAATCCATGCACAGTCACAGCTGGGAGCAGGACACTAGGGTCCCCTGCTGGACAACTGGAGGGGCGGGTTCCCAAGTGCCTGCATGAAGAGCTAACTCTTGTTACAACAGCCTCCTTCAAAGTACAAGTCGATCTAAATGGGGTAAGAACTCAGCAATATCCTTTAGAGTAGCTCAGGAACCAGGAGAGGCCCTAAAAAACTACTAGAATGATACTGGGTTCTAGACCAATTTGAAAGCCTGCGATGCTTTATATGCAATACTATTATTGAACAGGGCCTTCAATGGTACTGAAGTCACACTTGACTCCCAAGGGCAAGTGCTCTTGCTGTCCCCACACTAGAGGAGACAAAAAGAGTCAGTGGGACAGCTAGATGGATCCTGCTCCCACAGCCCTCTCAGTCTCTTCCATCTGGGCTACCCGGGGTGGTCCCCAGGCCTCTCCAGGCTCCTGTCTGGACACTGAGGCTCTCAATGGCAGGCCCCTAATGTGGGGTGCAGATGGGCCCAGACTTGGAGCCATTGGCCCGGCCTTTGTTGTGGCTCTGCACTGACTCCAAAGTCTGTGTCGCCTCCACAATGTCATGCAACTTCAATTTCTCCAGCAGTCAAACAACTATAATGCCCGTCCTGCCTACTTCACAAGAGAGCTTGGAGAATCCACCCCGTAGATGGCACGGTGGCTGGAGTGGCAGTCCCTGAAGATACCCAGGCTCTAATTCTTGGAGCCTGGACATGTGACCTTACAGGGAGTTTGTTGATTTATGCAAGAATACTGAGGAGAGTTGGGCACGGTGGTGCATCCCTGTAATCCCACCTACTTGGGAGGCTGAGGCAAGACGATCACAAGTTTAAGGCCAGCCTAGGCAAAATAGTGAGACTACCCTCTCACCCCACCCCGCCCTAAAAAGAGGAAAAAAAATCTTGAGGAGCTTATCCTGGATTATCTGGGTGGTCCCTTAGTGCAGTCTCAAGTATCCTTTTACAGGGAGGCCTGGGGAGATGTGAATACAGAAGAGGAGGTGGCAATGTGATGATGGAGGAAAGATTGGAGTGATACAGCTACAAGCCAAGGAGTGTGGGTGGCCACAGGAATTTGGAGAAGGCAAGGAATAGATTCTCCCCGGAGCCTCTGGAAGACACCAGCCCTCGGGTACTATGATGTTTTAGCCCTGTAAATTTGTACTTTCGAACTTCTAGCCTCCAGAACTATTAGACAGTAAATTTCTGTCATTTTTAGTCAATAGACTTATGGCGATTTGGAGGCACAGGAAACTAATGCAGATGGCATTGGCTTCTGGGGTTGTGGAAGGCGTCCTTATTTCCCGTAGGAAGAGGACAGCCCAGGTTGCAGGCTCAGAGTCCCCACCCCTGGGACCTCAGGACGTATTTCCACATGGCCCAAGATGAAGCAGACACTGGCGGCACGTGGAGTGGACAAGCCCAGGGAGGAACGGCAGGACGGAGGCATGAGGTTTCAGGGCATCCGCAGACAGGACAAGGGGGGAGGTCCGGACCGTGAGGTCCAGATACATCGCCCTGCCCTGAGAGTCTGGGGTGGCTCAGAGGCCCCCACCCTGGCAGCAGACGTCAGCCCTGGAGAGAAGACACTGTGTGTTGTCTGCCCTGTAAGGTTGATGCCGGAAGGATGGGAGGCAGTTCAGAGGAGCTGCACAGAGAACCAAGCTACCTATGAGTTCCCCCCAGACAGAGCAGCTAAGGATGGGGGTGACGGTGACGGCCAACATTACCAAGTGCGTTCTATGGATTAAGGTGCTGATCAATAGTCCTGCCAGGCTGACCCCTTGGAAAGAAGTCGCCCTGCCCCTCAGCACATAAACCTGCTTGACTCAGCATCCTGAAATACGCATGCATCAGCCTCCCCAACCTGCCCACAGCTGTGAGCGCCTGAGCCTGCTTCTCTGCAGGCTGCCCTCCCCCGTCACGTGCGATGCACCCGCATTCTTAGCCCTCGGCCCCCTGCTGCCTTGCCTGCTTGGCATTGCCCCACAGGGGTGCTCTTTGGTCCTCCTGTTCCAGTCAAGCCTCTCCTTGGGTGAGGAACTGTGGGCCACCCCTGGGACCCACACCCACCTCAAGAGGGTCTCCTCATTTGCTCAGCTCCTACACCTCTGCCCTGTCTCAGGTCCCTGCCCTGCTCCTTGGCCCTGCCTTCTCCAGTTCTTGGGCTAGCTCTGCTCCCTTCTAGATAATACACCCCAGAGCTCTGCCATCCGCCCCCTCCTCTCTGCCCTCCGCTGGGCAAGCTCAGCTCTTCCTGACAACTAACTGCATCCTTGGTCTTGTTTCCGAGTACTGGACATCAAATTGCCTGCTTGAGGTGTTCCTGAGTGTCTTCCCAATTCTTCAAACTTGATGGGTTAAAAAAAAATAAATCCATCTGAATCGGACATGGTGGTGCATGCCTATAATTCTGGCACTCCTGGAGGCTGAGGCAGGAGGATCACTAGTTTGAATCCAGCCTGGGAAACTTAGTGCTTAGCAAAACCTGTCTCAAAAATTTCTTCAAAGACCTGGGGACATAGGTCAGTGTGAAGAACTCGGAATCAATCCCCAGTGCTGGAAGAGGGAGAGGGAGGGAGAGGAAGAGGGAACCACCACCCACTAACCAAGTCAGAAAGGCGGGTCAACCTGATGTCCCTCTCTCCACTCACACTCCAACAGGTTGCATCCTTCCTCCTCTCCTCTTCACCTGAAGGTCTCCAGGGGCTTGGCAGAGAGGGAACAGGTGGCACTAGGTCCTGGGGGACTGGAGGAGCAGAGGCCCCAAAGGCAATCACATTGAAGACAGTGAGAACCCATCTTGGGGTGAATGTGGCTGAGATCTCTCGCTAAGTGTATGGATCGGGCATCCCCGAGAGCGCCACACCCAGGGTTGGCTTTGTGGGGGTTCGCCCCGCACAGTCACACAGGGACCCCTCAGAAGAGTTCACCCATGGTTTAAAGTTCTGCTGTTTCTACCTTGAAATTCTTTATTTACCCTTGAAATTGTGTTTTGTAAATGAAGTGTAAGGGGACAGTGGACAAATGTGAACAGAGGAGAGTGAGAGATACGTGTGTCTGTTTGCATGTAAGATTTGCTGTGTCCCCTGGACACGGGATTCGGAGGGGACCTGTGGGCAGGGAGCTCTGCACACTCAGGCTGAGGATACTGTCAGTGCACAGCCCCAGAGCCCATTTACACACCAAGCAGGGCTTGCCTGCAAAGCAGAAAGAAGGACCCCAATCTTTTTTGCTTGTGTTAGACAACAGCTCATGTTGAGCATGACACAGAGGAAAGAGGAAGGAAGACAGGGGCACCCACAGTTGCTTTTCTTTTTAGGCCTTCCTCTCTCAGTACCCAAAGGAGTGCACGTGGGTCAATGTGCATGGACCAAGTGGACCAGGAACAGATGGGTGATGCGTGCAGTGAGCCCCTGGGCTGGTCAGAGCAATCTACAAGTGTTCGTGGGGGCCCTGGAATATGAACTGTGTCATTTGGTGCACGTAAGTTGAAAGATCTCATGTTTGCATTTAAAATTGACTTGTACGCCAGCTGTGGTGGTGCACACCTGTAATCCCAACTACTATGGAGGCTAAGGGAGGATTATGAGCTCAAACCCAGCCTGGTTAATTTAGCAAGAACCTGTCTCAAATTAAAATAAAAAGGGCTGGGGACATAGCTTGGCACTCCCTGGGTTCAATCCCCAGTACCCCAAAACAAGAACAAAAAACAAAACTGATGCTGCACCATATAGGGATGAATGGTAAAACTCACGCTAGTAATTTAAAGTTTTGATTTTTTTCTATTTACACCACACCATCGTAAAATAGCAAATGAAAAAGCACCATACGGAGAGACAAGAGACACCTGCCCCACCTCTGGAAAGACGGAAGCTTTATATTTATTGTGTTTAGTAGTCTTTTCCCCCTGCCGTGTCATTCTGTGTGCAGCCCTGCAAATTCTGTAGTGGCTTCCTGTGCCGTTTCACTTTCAGCACTCGTGTTGGCTCTGGCCCCCTCTCACTGCAGTTCCACTCTCCTCCTTTACCTGCCTCAGTAACCCTCGTCCTTCATGATGGCTCCGTCAGCGCAGCGTCTCTAACGCTCCCCCGACCCCCAGCAGCCTGTGCATTCCTTCCCCGCTGTGCTCACCACCCAGGTGGGAACCATGTTTCAGTGTCGATCTCACACACAGCTTGAGAACAGGTCCAGGGCGAGCCCTGAGTGTCTTGCTGAGTCGGGACACCAGCAGCACCCACACATCGGCGGCGCTTAGTCCTCAGATGACCCACTCTGCGGCACATGGTTTCCATGCTTAGACCCTCCGTCTCTTCACCTGGCTCGGTCCTATCCTGGTCTGTGGCTTCCCTTCCTACTCCCCATCCTGCCTCTCGCTGTTGCCTCTGCAGGCAGATCACTCAGGCGGAGTGAATTATGATGGATTCCTTACCCCGCTGAGAGACTCAGACTCTGGTCCCTGTCCATTCACGGGAAACAGCTGCACTCTAAAGTCTCATGTCTAGGGCCAGGGCGCAGGCTATAAGACAAGTGATGTTCCCAGTGGCCTGGGAGGCTGGGTTAGGTGAGTCACCAGAGCGTGAGTGGGCGCACAGCTGGGTGTCCAGAGACCTGGGGACACCGACCAATCAAACCATGGGAAGAGTCTCGGTACCTCGGAGGCTCTGGAAAGTTCTGCTCCCACCCTTCCAGCGTCCTTGTCCTCTGTGACCCAGGCCAGCCTGGCCTGTTCCACCCCACATCTGGAGGGGCCAGCCAAGCCTCGGGGTTGCTATGGCCTTTTGCTTTGTATGGGAGACAGTCTTCACCAATCACGGTATTTCCCAGATTCAAATGCGAAACTGGCTCTCTCTGGGATTGTCCTAAGCTCACTGGCCTGTCTGTCCCTCCCTGCCCCAAACTGGCCCCTTCTAAAAACCACATCTGGAATTGTCGCTGATAAACTCTGGGGATCTGCCAAGCTGTGGCCGCGCAGCCCAGCAGACCCGCCCCGCGAGCCCGGCTGTGGAGCAGGGCTGCCAACTCCCAGCTCATCCATCCCAGCCAAGCTGGCTCCAGTCACCAACACGGTCCCCCCCGACCCCCCCGGCCTGGAACTACACTGTGGCCAAAGGTGTGTCTGCACAACTAAAAGGACATTCTAAATTACCTGCTTTTGGAACTTTTCTGAGGATTTAAAACTCCTCCAAGAGTAACAGTAGGCATTTTAGGACATCACAAAATCAGGCTTGGAATACGATGAAATACCAGGTTCCTTTTTAAAGGCAGCCCCACTTACAACCGCGTCTGACCTCCGAAGTCAGAGCTACAGTCATGCAGCCAACAACCGCCCCACTGCGGCAGTCAGCGGCCCGTGTCTGTTTCAGCCAAGTGATTCTTACCGAACTGGGCGATGTCACCACAGCGCGGTCTCCCTTGGCCAGACACAGTCAAGTCAGGGGGTCTCAGAGAAGGTTCCAGAACGGAAACCCCGTTCTTGCTAACAGCAGCCAGCCAGACGCATTTGACAATGATAAGTGATTACAAGCATTTCCCCCAAAGAAACTCGTCAAAATTCCACACTGCTTGCCCAGCCAGATCCTTCTCATCTGTGCCACCCCGGTTCCACCCTCGGGATCTGAAGGAAACGCTGCATCTGTGGTCACATCCAAGATTTTTTCTGAGTGGACGCCAGAGGTGGGAGCCCCAGTTCTTGTGAAAAACCCCACCAGCTAGTCTTTAAGGGAGTCTGACACTCTCTGTGTGGCCGTTATTCTAGCTGATCAGGACACCGACCAACAAGAGAAAACGTGTCCTGGTCCCCCAGCTCCCACAACCATGTAAATGTCTTTCAGGACATTGGGGCTTCTCTGTCAGGAGTCCCACAAGCCCGAGAAAGGTCCAAGTCAGGAATTACACTGGAAAAGCCCACTGGTAGCCAAATCCAGGGGAAGCAGATGGGGAGAGGCCGGGTGCAGGTGCCCAGGTGGAGGCGGTTATGGAGATGGTGGGCCCAGCTAGCCAGTCTCCAAGGGAAGAGGCTCCACCCTATCACCTGAGGACATTCAGGTCTGAGGGTCCCACCTCCCTGTCTTCAGTATGCGTGTTCCAACCACCCGTGAGGGGAAGCGGGGCAGATCTCTAACAATCAGCAGGAACTTTCCTTCCACTTGAGGGTGATAATAGCTGAGGGGTGACGTATGGGGGCTCAGGGATCTCACACCACAGCAGAGAGCGAGGTGGTGTGTGGGATTCAGGGGCTGTGGCCCAAGGCTGTCCAGAGCTAGTGGAAGTAGGAGACTTGATCAGCCTCAGAGCATACTGCAGAGGTTACAGGGGACCCACTGCCTATCCACAGGGTGGGGAAGTGACCTTCCGCTCTGGCTTCCTCTCCCTCCATGCAAGGCATAGAAAATAAAACACTCCCTCCTGCTCCAACCCAGCCTCAGTGGTCCAAGGAAGGACTGCCTTCCAGCTCCACATCCTCCAGGTCAGTGCTTAGGAGACGTGGCTCTAGGCGCCTCTCTTGCTGGCTACTCCCCTGCTCAGCCATTATTCAGGAAGTTTTCATCTAGTAAGTATCCTTTGCTATATGAAGACCTGGTAAACTTCCTGCAGAAAACCAGAGGATAAAATGGCAGACAAGGGCCTTACAAAACTTTTAAATTCAACTGAGACCCAGAGAAAGGCAGAGCTTTGGCCAAGATCACGCAGCTGTCAATGGCAGAGACCAGGCTACACCCAGGTATGTGGCTCCTGGCACATGCTCCTCTACCCCGTCTCTGGCAGGAGCTGGAATCTTCTCCCGAAGAATTGGGAGCAAGGCAGCCAAGGGAATGGAAACTGAGGAAAAGGGGAAGGTATGTATAAGGCAAACCATGTCCCCTTCCAAAGCAAGTGTATTCTTTCAATAAGTATTTTGATAAAATGATTATTTGATAGTGTTTTTTTAGTCACTCTCAGGGGTGACTTAATAAATGGTCATCTTAGTTCATTTTGGAAGAGATATTTTAACTACCTTCATTCTTCCGAGCTGTACACCCTTGCCTTTCGTGATGAAGATCTTTGGTCATCTGGTGCCTCCTCCTTTCGAAAGATTTCCTGGCTCAGCCTTATGCCCAAGCTGCCCAGGAGACCGGGAGAAGTTGGGATGAACTCACCTATGACATTCCGGATGTCATCTTCTTCCTCGGGGCTCAAGGTGGGGCTGGCTGGGGCTGTCCCCTGTCCTGCAGTTGCGTCCTTCCCCAGTGAGTCTGTCCTGACCGTGGTGGGAGGTGCTGGGGCTGTATACATCACTTCCACAAACACATCGCCAGGAGCTGCTGCTGGGGCAGCTGTGGCTGGAGGTAGCTGGGTGGCTGTGTGGGCCACAGTGGTGGCAGGCACCTGAGCAGAAGGTGCCTCCCTCATGGAATCCGGGAACGCTGATGTGGTCTCGAGTGTTGATGACAGTTGTCCTGCCGAGGCCCACAGAGCAGGGTCAGTGGGGTTGGGCTCCGGGGACTGGGGTGTGGTCTGGACACTTGGGGCAGCTGTCACAGCAGCACTGTGACTGGTCAGCAGGTCATCGTGTCTCAGGAGCTGGTCTTCAATCAGCAAATCCACTCCATTTTCACCGCTGAAAAGCTCATCTTCTGTGGAACAAACACAGGGTCACTGGTGGTGTGGGGAGAGGACCAGCCTGGCCGAGATGGGTGGTGACTGGCAGGTGAGGAAGAGGCTCCATATGGCTGCCTGTTTTGGAGACATACCCCAGCTGGGATATAGAAGAAGGGGACAAGGAGCATGGATGGAAGAACGCTGTGTTTCCTGGGAAGTCTCTTAACAGACTGCCCCATACTAGACCCAGAACTCAGGGGACCCTGGTGGGAGGCACAGGCCTAGCTCTGAGCCCAGGTACCCAGAAGAAGCTGAGCATCCAGTCCATTCATTCGACAAATGTACCACACAGGGAGCAACACAAAGACTCCAGCACTCTGGTAGCCTGAGGCAGGAGGACTGCAAGTTCAAGCCCACCCCAGGCAACTTATTGAGACTCTTCTCAAAATAAAAATAAATAAATGAGTGAAGGAAGGAAGGAAGGAAATGATGGGGAGAGGGCTAATCTATTTTCTGTGAAAAATAAGGGGGAGATGCCGGAGACTCACACAGCTCAGGGGTGTGGAGGGAAGGACAGGTGGTAGAAGCCCACCATGTGGCCCTGAGCATATCATTCTCCCCAGGGCTCAGTTTCCTCATCTGCAAATGGGGAGGACTGGACTAGAGGTCACCAAAGTCACTTCCTGCTCAGCCAAGCTCTGCCACGTGGTTTGGTGAGCCCAGAGAGGGTAAGTGACTTGCCCACGGCCACTCACTCAGTAAGTTATAAGGAAATGCACCATAACTGTGCATAACTTGTAACTCTACAGTGTAGGGCCACAGCAGTAATCAGATCAGGGAAGGCCCCTCTCCACAGGGTCTCAATGGCAGCCCCCTCCCTACCCTGCCTCTGCTGGCCCCAACTCACGCTGCTCTTCAATGTCGTTCTCTTCCTCAGAGACCTTGGCTTTGTAATAGGTGATGCCCCGGATGACGGTGGGCTTGGACGCCGGCCGGCCCCTCAGGTGGACCTGCCTCTGCAGGGGCCGCTGTGGCTTCGCCACCTCGGGCGGGGACAGGGGTTGTGTCTGCAGGAGCTGGATGGAGTTGATCTGCTGGGACACGGTCTCCTCCTGCAGAAACCGCTCTTCGTACTGCTCCGAGGAGGGGACACAAGGGAAGGTCAGGTCACTGGTCAGAGAGAGGGTGGTCGGGCGGAAACAAGGCTGCAGCCAGGGTCACATCAGCAACAGCAGCACTTCTGAGTGGCTGGATCCTGTCCTAAGTGCTTTCTGTGTGTGTAAACATGCAGGCTACTTTAGCCTCCTCATTGGTCCTACGTGGTAGGACCCATCTTTAACCTCCTCATGTACGGATAAGGAAACAGAGGCACCCAGAGAGGTCATGTAAACTGCCCCAATAGGGGTCTCACAACAGGTAAACAGCAGAGGCAGGATTTGAACCTGGGCAATCTGGCTTAAGAATCGGTGTCTCTGACGCTATTCTGTGCAGTGTATGGTCGTCTTCTCGGCTCTAACCCAGACCTGGGAATGCTGGCTGACTTAGATTTAAGATACTTTTAGTGAGCCCAGTGTGAAGGGAAGGGTGCCAGGCTGGGCCATGAACCCTGAAGACCAACGCGTCCATCACCTCCCAGTGAAACCTGATTGCTTTTACAGCTACCAGAATTAGACTTCCTAAAACACATGTCACTCTCCAGCCCCAAACCTGCTCTCCTGCCTGCAGAATAAAGAATAAACTCCGAAGTCCTGGGCCTGGCAATTACAGCTCTTAATCACTCACCTAGACCCAGCTCTGCGTATCCATCCCCTTTCCCTCTCTCGGTTTTTTGAGACAGGGTCTCACTATATAGTCCAGGCTGGCCTTGAACTCACTGTGTAGCCCCGGGCTGGCCTCAAACTCATGTGGATCCTCCTCCTTCAGCCTCCTGGGTGGCCAGGATTACAGGCATGCGCCACCATGCCTGACTTCCATCCTTCTCTCTTGCCCCATCTCACGCCCTGGTGGTCCAGCTCACTCCGGGACCTCTTGGCTCTCCTGAGTGGCTGGGTCTTTGTTCAGGCTGTTTTTCTATCTGGAAAATCATTACACCCTGCACATACTTCTTACTGAAATCACCAGTTTCTCAAGGCCTGGCTATAATCTCAGGGCCCCAGGGAGATACTCCTAGACCTCCCTCACTCTTCTCTGTGTGGCAGACACTTCTGACTCCTCAAATTCCTGCCCCCTTGTTCCTCACTGACAGATATGGACTTTACAGGTGTGAGTGGGGACTGAATTCTAGCTAGAGAAGTATAGGTAAGAAGTTGGTAGAAGTTTGGAAAAGTTCTCCAAAAGGGGGGCTGATGAAGCTGGGAGGTATCTTTTGCTCTCTTCCTCATTTCCCTGGCTCCAAATGTGAACAGGATGACTGGAACTGAGTAGCCATCTTGTGACCACTGGGGGGAATTTTGAGGATGGAAGTCACCATGCCTTGGAGCTAACTATGCCACCTCTGGGCTGCTTGCCTCCAGGGCTCTTCTCTGTGAAAGAACAACGACCCTCCTCATTGTTTAAGGCTCTGGGTCTCTTATTCAAGCTGAACACAGTCCCCATCAGAAACAAGGCTGTATTCCCATTCTAGCTCCTCTCCTAGGCTGCTGCCTCTGTGGACTGTGAGAACCTGAAAGAGTAGAGACTCCCTCCTGGTCATCTTTAATTCCCCCGCATGGAAGCGCCTTCATATTTATTTATGTATTTGCAGCACTGGGGAATGGAACTCAGGATCATGCATCTAGGTGAGCTTTCTACCACTGAGCTACATCCTTGGCCCTTTCTTATTTTTAGTGTGATACAAGATCAGGCTGGCCTCAAACTTGTGATCCTCCTGCCTCAGCCTCCTGAGTAGCTGAGATTAAGGCCATATTCCTGGCCTTAATATTTGTTAAACTGGAATTCTGACTAATTAAAGGATGGTTTAAGGTAGGCAGCCCATGACCCAGTGTCTGGATTCCTTGAGGGTGTCATTGTGACAGTTCTGGTCATGGAGAAGGACCACTTTGTCCTTCAGAGAGCTGCGGCCCAAGGACCAGCCTCTTGCGTCCAGTGTGCCTGGGTCTCTGGGTTGTCCAGTCACACTTCCTGCATGGGATTATATGCACCCACCTCCCAAAGCAGAGCACCGCAGGCATGAGGCCTGTGAGCCACTGGGCTCAAAGTTGGACCCGCTCTACAGGTGGGCCAGCTCTGGAGAAGCAGTGGGCTGTCAGGGAAGTGTGGGAACCTGAGAGGGCATGTGGCCCGGCCCTACTGTCTGGAGGACTCCAATGGCTGAAGAAAGAAGAGATGGCCTCCTGCAGCCACCTAAGCCATCAGCCCCCACCGCCTTGTCACCAGGAGGAGGTAGGCGAGCTCCCTTAAACCCCGTCAGTCCAGGTCTTGGTGAAATCTACCGGGAAGCAGAGTCCAGATCCCCAGCTCCCTGGACGACCAGTGCCCAGATGACCGAGGCACAGCAGGGCCTCAGGCCTTCCTTGTTAGCCACAGATCCAGCCTTCACGGCCAACTTCCTCACTGAGGAGATGACAAAGCAAACCAGGCTCTTGTTTTGACCTTTACAATTGAGCCTGGAGAAAACCCAGAGTCCTCATTCCCAGCCACACCCCCAAGTCTGTACTTGTTTTCCCGTGACTAGAGTTCATCCAGATGAAGTGGCAGATAGGGGTAGTTCGTTAACCGGCACATCGCACTCTCAGGACATGGTGACGACAGACTCCCGAGAAGCGGGGGTCACCTTTCTGTCAGCTTCCGGTGGCTGGGGCCCAGCTGTCCAGAAGAAACAGGCTGACCGGGCTCTGGGCAGCCTTTCTCTCAATTCTCTATTCTTGCTGCTGCCGTGACCTTGGCCAGAGGTGTAAGGGATTCCTATTTGCTTGTGATGATATTTCAAGACGGCCATGTCCCTTTAGCTATTTTTAACCCTTCAAACAATGGGGTAAGGTACATATTCTTATCCACATTTTATAGGTGAAGAAACAGGTTTAGAGACACTGAGCAACTCTTCTTTCAGCCCTGGGATTGAACCCAGGGCTTCGCACATGCTCGGTAAGCAGTCTTCCTCTGAGCTACATCCCCGGACCTTGTTTAGTAAGTTGAAGTCCCTCAATTATATGGCAGATGGGCATTTATTAAGTCATGCAATCATCAAGCATGCCCAGGGCTGCCACCTTCAGGGCCTGTGCCTTCCTTCCATCATGGCGCAATACCCACAGGATTAAACCGTTTGCCATCCAAAGGCTCGCCTCCATCTTCACGCCCTCAGGACTGTGGCCGGGCTCCTGCCCAGCAGACTTGGGGGATCCCTCGAGGCCTAGTGGAAAGAGCTGCCTGGGAGGCTGGTGACAGGCCAGGACACAGCCCTGATTCAGACGGGGCCTGGGGGCAGCTAATTGCTGCACCCTGGTTGCCCTCCACATTGCAGAGGCCGGTTGTCATTTCTTAGTGGCAAACCCCAGGGACTGTCTCTAGTTCCAGGCTCTCCGGGGAGGGTGGGAACTGCAGTTCTCTGTCCCAGCCAAGGACACAGAGCAAGACCATGGAAACAGCCTTTGCCAGATAACATATAATTTCCTGGGATTCACTGACGACAGGCTGCACTGGGAGGCAGCTGCCCCCACCGGACTTTGATTTCCTCTCTCTGTTCATCTAAGAGTTTGTTGCATGACTTCAGCTCCTGGCATCGAAAGTCTCCACTCCCACCCTGCCCTCTCCTCTCCCAAGCAGGCCCCAAGCCCCCTGCCAACCCACCAGGCAAGGGCTGTGTTGGAGAGGGGCCGCCTACAAATTACCACTCGCCATTCCAAGAGCCCTGAACATGAACAGCCAAACCCAGCCACCCCCTTTCAGCATGGGGTTCACGGAAGAGACAGACGGCTGTGGAGGGAGAAGAAGCACCTTCCCTGGGGCCTCCTGCACCACTTCCCCTCTCACCCGACTGGTCTGGTCTGGGTGGATTGTGCAAACTTCAGCACTGTGCTGAACGGGGATTTGGGGAGGGGAAAGGACATTGCTGAGCAAGGAGAAAAAGAGTTTGGTGTGTTTGATTTGGTTTGCTGTTTGCCCTCAGGAAATCTGAGCTGGGTTCCTGAATATACCACAGAATGTGTCATCAAGACAACAGATAAGTTCTCCACTTAGCCTACTGGGAAACTGGAAGCCAGAGAGGGCAGCTGGAGGCTGAGGTGGCCAGCGGGCTGTAATAAGAGAGGCTGGGTCCCAGGTGTGCTGAGTGGTGTCTTCACGTGCCCTTCTGTGCCCAAAGTCCTCTGGCTCCTTGGTTATGAGCTCAGGTCCCTCAAGGGTGACCCACCAAGCAGACTAAACACATGCTCATTAACTGGCGTGTTGGAGACACCCAACAAGGAGAATAAACATAACTTCTGAAGGAAGACATAATTTCCAACAAAGCATCAAAGTAGTCATCATGGGAAAAGCCAGAAAATGACTGGCCTTCCCTATACTTATTTTATGGTTGGGACTGTTTTCATTTTGGGTTACATATTGGGGAAGCACAGAGACCAAGTCTTTTTAGGGCTGTTCACCTCAAAGTCCTAATCTGCCTTCACAACACAACTGCCCAAGATTCCCCAAACCCAGGGCTGCTACCTGCTCAGAGATTTGAGCTTTCTTCCTCTTAACCCCAGTTTATAAGGACCAAGGCAGCAGAGTCCCACAAAGCCTTGCTTCCTGCTATAATGTGAATCAAGAACATCTCCCAGAGGCTCATGTGTTAAAAGATTGGTCCCCAGAACATGGTACTATCCGGAGGTGGCGGAACCTTTAAGAGGTGGGGCTTAGTGGGCGGAAGTGAGGTCACTGGGGGTGGGAGGTCATCCAAAGGGTATCTTGGGACCCTGCCCCCTTCTTCTTCTTCTTTGCTTCCTGCCATGAGGTTTTCTTCTACCATGTACTCATTGCCCAAAGTAATAGGGCCAACCAACCATAGACTGAAACTTCTGAAACTATGAGTCAACATAAACCTTTCCTCTTTTTAGTTGATTATCTCAGATACTTTCCTCCATTAATGGAGGCTGGCACACATCTCAACCTTTTATGCACATAGAGGAACCAGCTCAGGGACCCTAAGTGACCCTGGCCCTGCTCAACCCACGCCCAGAGCGACTGCCTAAGGTGGACGGGGTCCCTCAGTAACACACTTGGAGCCACACTCCACAAAGTAGTGTGCCACAACTCTGCCACCCACCGTGGACCCTTAGTAAGCAGTTAAAGTAAGCAAGGCCTTTCTGGAAGGCTGCTGCCCCCTGGCTGCCCAGAGGCCCCTTTTATAACACTTCTCCAGGCCCACATTGTTAACAGGACTCTTTCAGTTCTGCTACAAACCTTGCCTCTTTCCTCTTCCACACTTTTAGGTTTTCTTCCAAATTGGCACCTATTTCTTGGCCATCAGTAAATAACCCAGTATATTACATGGAACACATTTAACCATCGACATATAAACATAACTAAGTAGTAACTGGAAGCCAAAGAAACAGGCACTGAGTTACATCCCCGGCCCTTTTTAAATTTATTTTTTGAGGCAGGGTCTCACCAAGTTGCCAAGTTGCCCAGGGGGGCTCAAACTTGGAATCCTCCTGCTTTGGCCTACCAGAGTGCTGGGATTACAGGCCTCTGCACCCCACCTGGCTGTGAGAGACATTTTAAAGCACGTAGGTCTTTTGCCATTACTCAAATTACATTAGATGTGTTCCATTTCACGCAAGGGAGCTTCATTCTAGAAACATAGCTGGGTGGGAAGACAGAGGTTTGAGACCCTCCGTGTCCACCTCCAAAATGAGCCAGAGAGACCATAAGCATCACTAGATCCAGGTCTCATCTCCAACTGGGAGTATTGAGCTCTGCCTGGCCTGCTTTCCAAAGCTGTGCTACAGACCACACAGTGATGAAAGGATGTAGTAAGTGACCAAGTTCCTTATTCCTAGGGAGAACCATGTTCCTTATTGTTTCCAAGAGAAAAAAAGGATGCTACTAATGATGCTAGGACAACAGGAGTAAACCGGATGGTCCCAGACAAGGCAGAACGTGTGTCCTCTTTGCTCACCAAGACTGCTCACCAAGACAGGATACGGTATCATGAAAATAATGGGGCTTGGTTTAACACCCACCCAGCCTCTCTGGGATTCAAGTAAAATACAGCCTACCCTTGCCCATCACACTTACAGAACTACTGACAGGTACAATGAGACAATGACTGTGAAAGGCCTGAACCCTCCAGAGCTCTATGCAAATGACAGCTGCTGGTACAGTGCTTCAGGGGGGCTGTGACACAAGGCCCTTGGAGGCTGGTGCTGTACCTCAGGGTGGGCGTAGGCAGCTGCTGCGTCCCTCTGCAGGGCGGCACGGATGTCCGGCATGCTGTCTAGGATGTTATCAGAGCAGTTCCCTTTTCCAAGCTTGTTCATCTCAGTTTGAATTTCTTCCGTGTCCTCTTTGATTTGCTCATTTTCCTTGGTGAGGTTTTTAGAAACTTCCTGAGAAGAAAAAGACGATGCATTAATGTGCTTTGGAAGTAATCCGGAGGCAGCTACTGGTGGTTGTCTTGGGGCACAGAGACAACAGGTAGGCTGTGAAACTGGATTGGAGCCCAAGTGTGTGCCCAGCTGTGTGCCAGGCACCAATGCCAGAGCCTTAGGCAGCATTTGCAACCCAGCTCCAGGATGTCCCACTGCTAGAAGTACTGCCTAAACCACATGGCTTTTCTAATAACACCACCCCAATCAGGACACCTGGTTCTGTATCTGTCATTTGTGCACAATCTGCCCTTACCCAGGATGAAGAACGTGACAAAAAATTCCATTCACTTACCCACGTGAATTGGTCCCTTGAGCGATAAAGGGGATTTTCTGCAATTTTATAAGAGGCGGCCAAAATTTTTTAGTTTGTTTTTTTTTAACTCTTTCCCAGCACATTAGCATCAGTCCTATGGAAAACTGACAGGTTAGCTTCAAACTTTCCAATTTACCCATCACAAAAAGTTGCCCTAAATGACCCACTTGGTACATTTGTCATGTTCTACACCTGCTTCACATCAGAGGGGGCCGAAGCCACACTTCAGTTAGCCAGCACGGGGGGCGCCTTCCAAGCGCTGGAGATGCAGGGTGGGAGAGAGGAAGGCTGCAGGTGTCCCCGGGGCTCTTGTCCTGGGCAGGGCAAGAAGATGGCAGCTTTAACTGGGGACTGTCCCAAGCACACCAGGACCTGTGAGTGCCCAGCGTGGGGCTGAGTGAGTTCTGAGCAGGACGGTAGTGGAGGCCACTGGTCGGCAGGCTTGGAGATGCCCTCTCTCCTGTGGTTATTTTTGGAGAAATTTGACTTCATTGCGCTCTAGCATTGTTATAGTTCATGCCTGGATGCCCCCTAAAGCCTCCTGTACTCAGAAGCAAGGCGTGTGGAACGGAACTGGATTAGCGGGAGCCTGCACCTGGCTTGGTGTAGGAGGTGGGCCGGCTGGAAGCGGCAGTCACCAGGGGTGGGGGGGTGGGGTGGGGGGGTGCTAACTGGGAGGGAGCGTCTCCCTCCCTGGCTCTGCCTTTCCTCTCTCTCTGTTTCCTGGATGCCGTGACACGAGCAGCCTTCCTCCACTCAGGCTCTTCTGCAGACCATGCAAGGGCAGAAACTTCTAAAATGTGAGCCAAAATAAACTTCTCTTCCTTTAATTTTCAGGTGCCGGGCATGTGTACCAGCAACAGGGAGAAATTACGACAGTGGCCAACGCTGGCCCCCACGTTAAGGTTTCCACGAGCATCTGACATGTTCCATTTGATGCTCTCCCTTGGACCCTATCTGTGAGATCAGAAGGGTGAGCAACCTTGTGAAATAGAGGATGAGATTACTTTCTGCCCTTCTTGAACAGATGAGCATGAGTCGCACAAAAGCTCAGACACTGCCAGGTACCACCCCGCTGCTGGGGAAGATGCCACCATTGTCCTAGAGGGAGGCCGTGGCAGCTCAGAGCCGGGATGACGTGTGTATGTCCAGGCCGACCGTGACACCCAGACACAGTGGCTCCAGTGGCTCCTACAGGGGCTGCCCAGAGGAACCCAGGGTGCTTGTTAAACTCACCAGGCTCCAGAACCACCGGCCATGCCACGCTTGGACACTTAGTGCACGCCAGTTTGAGTCCTGGAGGGCTCACTGTGTTCTGTGCGGCTCTGGCCAAGCCGGATGCTCTGAACTGCACAGAATTAACTGTGAGGGCTGAAGTCCATGAGAAAGAGGTCTCGTTTTTTGGGGTTTTTTTTTTTTTTTTTTTTTTTGGTGCTGGGGATCGAACTCAGGGCCTTGTGCTTACAAAGCAAGCACTCTAACCGCTGAGCTAAATCCCCAGCCTGAAAGAGGTCTCGTTTTGAGAATACCCGGAGTATATGGGTGTGCAATCATTCCCGTGGGGTTCACTGGGGCAGTCCAGGGCAATGGTTAGGACCAGGGATTCTGGAGGGCACCGTCTGGTTTCCATCTCATTGTTGCTTTTTTAGATCTGTGATCGCAGGCAAATTTGAAACTCCCTCTGCCTCAGTTTTCCATCTGTACAATGGTGATAGTGCTAGCCCTTTCAGGTTGCTGTGATGGTTAAGTGAGTTAGTACATAAAGATGTGCATGGATGATATTCTGTGTTTGTTATTTCTCATAGAAGGTCACAGCTGGCTGGAACAGACTCCAGAGCTCAAGCCTGATTTTCCAGAGAGGATACTGAGGCCCAGAGTAAGGATGAGATTTGCTGAAAGTCATTTTAAACAGTGGCAGAGTTGGATCAGCACCCAGCCTCTGGCCCTTGCTTCTGCAGCCTCCTGCTGGGTGGCTGAGGGCAGCAGGGAGGGTGACTGAGCCAGTCCTCAGCAGTAGCTCGTGTGTCAGAGAGGGCAGGGAATACGTGCAGTTTGGTTTCAGAATATGCAAGAGGAGAGGCAGATGCAGAGAAACAGAAATACTGGACTCCCACAAATCCTCACTGCCCAAAGCATGGCCAGCAGCGCCAGCTTCATGCAGGAGGTTGTCAGAAAAGCAGATTTTCAGGCCCCCACCCAGTTGAATCAGAATCTCTATTTTTACAAGCTTCCCAGGTGTGTTTCTCACACACACACACACACACACACACACACACACACACGAAAGCTTGAGAAACATTACTGTAAATGGAGGAAGCCCGGGGGTCATAACTCCTGGAAGAGGGGACAAAACTGTATGACAGGCTGTTTTATAGGCACCAAGACCTTTCTGGGATGGAGAGAAAAGACTCCTAGTCCCTGAGTGAGGTCTGTGCATTCCTGTAATCCAAGCTCCTTCTCAGATCCATGCCAGCGATGTCCCCCCATAGGTCTCTCGTCCTAAGATGGTGAAGCCCAGAGGGTCCAGAGATGCAGTGTGTCATTCTGTCATCACATGCATGTGTTCAGTGCTGGCACAGAGGCGTCAAGCACGAGCAAGACCAGCAAGGTCCTGGTTCGCCGAAGGTTGCTGTCCATGAGAGGGAATCATCAACAGACAAAGAGGAAAACACCAACTAGTGAAAAAGTGCTATGAAGAAACGAAATCAGGGTGACCTGAAAGATACAGGTACCTATTCCTCAGTGAGAATCTGATGTCACCCTGAGGAGGGGACTGGGTGTGTTCACACTAGCTGCCCAGTGGCGAACCCCTCAAAATGCTGGTCACTCAGTGGGGGGACAGACTGGCTTGGCCTAAACATCTTTATTATTGGAAAGAAGATCCCACCTGGTTCCTGAATACCATCAAACAGGAGTGAGGCTCCCTCATGGCTCCCTGTGGGGTGAGAGGCGCTCCAATCTTCCAGAGGCCCCCACTCGCTGATTTACAATTTCTAAGTCCCTTTCTAGTTTCAGCTAGCAGCTGTTATTCTGAATTTCCACAGAGAGGGTTTGAGGTGGGCCTGGCCCTGAGAACCCAGAGGACCAGCATGGTTTATTCCCCTCGTGGGAACAGCAAAGCCTTCCTGCCGCCTGAACAAACACCAGGCTGGTGGTGGCATCACCCCATCGGCCTGCAGGGCTGGGCCAGCTGGTGTCCCCAAGGAGAGCAGCAGCTGCCTCATTTTGGCCAGCCCCATTCAGCTGCCCTTCACCGGGCCTTGCCTAGCCCCAGCTCCTCCTGGGCTTCCACCTCCCGCAAACCAAGGGCCTTTTGTGGGCACCTTTCAGAAGGTGCCGGGGATACAGTGAACCTATGACCTCATGCTTCAGGCTCTTCCCCTCTGGGACAGCTGCCACCATGACATTTCTGGTGTGTGCCACTTGGCTGGGGGGAGTGCTAAAAGGTGGTGGAGGAGCGGCAAAGGGGTCTGTCTGGCTGCAGACAGCACACCGCATGGTCACTGCCAAGGATCCTGGCGCTGTGAAGAGGAGGGTAGGGAGGAAAGAGGAGGACCAGGCAGCTAAAGGGCTGGGCAGAAGGACGGACACAATTTGAGACATGGGAACTTTGTCCGGAGTCCTTGGGTGAGACAGAGCCAAGGGACTGAGCGTGTTCACGAAAGGAGTGTGGCATGCAGGGGGGACATGCAGTTGGGCACGGGAGCGCACCTGCCGACAGCAAGCCCACGTTGCCAGATGGGGACAGGTGTCAGTGCTGATGACGGCCAGATGCACAGACACCAGAGAGCCTGGGCAGCGGAGAACCAGGATGTGGTGCAGGGCACCATGGGAACAGCTGGCGAACAACACAGGTGCCCTGTCGGTGCACTGCTCAGCAGACTTGGTCAGCACATAGCTTTTTTTTTTTCCAATACTGGGGACAGAGCCCCGGGTCTTTACACTGAGCTACATCCTCAGCCCTTTTTGATTGTTTATTTTGAGACAGGAGCTTGATAAATCACTAAGTTGCCCAAGTGGGGCTCAAACTTATGATCTTCCTGCCTCAGTCTCCTGGAGTGCCAGGATCACAGGTGTATGCCACCTAGTCTGGCTTGGAGCAACCTTAACAGGCCATAGAGGGCCGTCATCAGCAGATATGCAGACTGAGGAATAGGCACAGGGCAAGGCCGTCCCATGGGTACAGACTATGCCAATCAAGTGAGGCAAGTGATCAGCCCTCTGTACCCTTCAGAAAAAGAAGGAATCATGGCACCTACCGCACTCGGGCTGGTGTGGAGAAGAGATGAGGGGCTGCGTGGGGCTCGGCGCCTGGGATGAGAGAAGGCTGGAGATGTATAGGTGAGGCTGAAGCGTGGCCAACCCTTGCAGTCACAGAACACAGGTGTGAAAGGAGAGAAGAGCTAAGGCTGGTGTGGCTGGGGCAGGGAGGGAGGAAAGAAACCAAGGCTGGCCTGTTGTGAAGATCTACCTGTTAAAGACTGAGCCAGACTTTGTCCCCAAGTCATGCCACAGGGACATCATCACATCCGAGGAGTCTGCCTGGGAGCCCTGTGGGGTCAAGTCCCTCTTGGCTGGGTGTGCCTCAGACCCCAGTGCAGATGGCAAAGGGGACGTGGTCCCTGTGGGGGGCAGGGTTTACAGTAGGAGGGCTCAAAGTTTCCATCCCTTGCTTTGCTCCCTCTGGGCTCTCCAGGACACAGCTAGGACCAGATGGCCTGGGAGAGCCACCCCAGCTGACAGCTGCCCCCAGCCCCTGGTAAGACAGCTGGAGGGAAAGAGCAGCTGGAAGCAGCTGGTGCTGTGGTGCAGGATGGACCGGCAACAGCCCAATCCCTCTGAGCACAGCTGGTGGAGACAAGCAGGCCAGCCCGGGGTCAGGGCGCCGCCAGCTGCCACTCTAAATCCCTCACTCAATCCACCAGCTGCCGAACACCCATTCCACGTCAGGTGCTGGCTAGGACTGGGGAAACAAGGAGGACGGGACCTGGGCTGCCCGCTAAGGGCCCAAGCTGGAAAGGAGAGCCAGAGAAGTGCAGGGAGAGAGAAGTTCCTGGCCTCTGATGATGAATTCCTGTATTAAGGGCAACCTCACACCCTAAAACAGCCGCATGCTCCCTCACATCCTGGCAGCTCT